>WYDI02024068.1:0-71538 GCA_009867235.2 Psittacus erithacus | reverse complement strand
AGGGGGATGGGGGGGAGAGGGGGGAGGGGGAGAGAAGGGGAGAGGAGAGGAGAGGAGAGGAGAGGAGAGAAAAAGTATTATGCTTGCAGCTGGGACTTTATACTTCCAGATACATGTCCCAACATGCAGAGGAGTTGTTTCGTTATTTACTTGTTCAGTTTTCTGGCTCTACAAACTTCCAGTTGTGGCTACATAGTAGTCCAGATTCATTAGAAAGGCTGCTCCCTCCCAAAATTACATGTAGCCTTCTACTTAGGGCATATATACATAAGATCGAATCCTATTAGAATCAAACTCTCACTCATGATAGCAAAGCAGGAAACTTGGTCAGCCACTTCTCAAGCAAGTGTTGCAGTTCCAACAGAAGTTCACCTGTTTATCAGTCATTTAAAGTACAGTTACCCAACCAGATGCATAACTCCTTCGTGTATGTGTGAGAAGGCAGTAGCCTGTTAATACTGCAGCTAGATTGAAGTCCACGAAGGACAGAACATTAAATGATCGTACCTTCATAACTGGTTGGACTCCACTGTACAAGGCCCAGAGCATCCTGATCTAGTAAGATATGTTTTGAGTGTGGAGCTGACTAGATGACTTTTAGAGGTCCCTTCCAAACCAAGTTTATTCTATAAGTCTAAAATTGATAAGGCTTCCATGTGATGTCAGATGTTTTCCATATCCAGAATACCCATGCACAAAATGTCTCTCCATGCAAAATTAATTCAGCATATTGGAAGTATTGTCATACTTCCTACATTTCATAAGACCATTACTTGAGTATGTCTGATGAATGCATGAAGATTTTGTGAACACCCAGTCCATGCATGTATGTGTGACAACTTCAGTTTATCAGTCATTCTTTACGTATATGAACTGCACTTGCTCTGTGTTCTACAAAGAATCTATGCATGTTTTGTGCATATTCCATGCTTTTAATTTTTAGGTAGAACCAACATATAAGCATGCGGGGCATCCTAAACCAGTGAAAAGATTGAAGAATGAGAGAAAGAAATGAAGAATGAAGAATGAAAGAAAGAAGACATAATTGGCAAAATTCATTAAATATATGACAGCTCTAGCTAGCTTATTTCATCAGAATTAATAAATGCCCTACAGTTTCCTCAATAAGCCATGAAATTTCCTTTCAGAATAGCTAACTTCCAGAAGCTGATGACATTTTTATCTCCTTTAGGGAATTTTCCCCTTACTAGGTTTTCTTAAGGAAAAAAGGTGTGGAATGTCCAGAAATGGTTCCTCTCTAAATATAGTTTCATCTTTGGTTTTTATATTTTTTAATATTGGTATTTAAGGTTTTTGAATGGAATGGTGAGCAAACTTAATGGTCTCTTGGCAGTACCTACTGATTCAACAATGTTACCTTATAATGGTGAGCACCAAGGCCCAAACTGTCCTTATTTCTGAGCTTTGTGGACTAAAGGAAAAAAAAAATAATCTTAAGGGCAAAGAAAGAACAAAGCAGTCATGTCACATGATCTTGATCCAAAAACAACTGGAGAACTTCTCTTTAAGGGTTTTGAGTTTAGATCAGGACCAAATCTGTGCAGATTAGACATACACAGCATATACCAAAGATTGGAGCAATTTCCAGTGTAGAAGATCAAGGGGTAGAGTTTGAAGTTTCTGTCATCCTTTCTCTTTTCAAATCTGCACCAATAAACTTTGCCTGCCTTTGCCATAAAGAATGCAAAAGATACAAAGATGTAAGACCTGTGATTTAGTCACCAGGCTTTAGAATGGTTCCATCTCCAAAGTCTTCATTTCACTTCCAAGAGATGCACTTAGAGGAGAGTAGTACTTAGCCAAAAGTAATTGAGAAACACAAAGAATGAAATGAGATAATATGATTAAAAACAGATTAGTATGGAAGATAAACTGTGTTCTGGGGTCAAAGCCCATGATTTCACAGACACAGCTGAAATAAGAACTTTGTTGTCTAACTCCATGTGAACATTGACTTCTTCCAATGAGCTGAAAACTTGAGGATTCCTTGATGATTGAATAAGTAAAAGAAGTGTGTGGCATTCTGTGGCACCTGTTATGGGAAAAAAAGCTGTCCCTTGGCTAGATAATCCAGCAATATAAACCTGTCACAGTAGAATGGTGCACCCTTGTTATCTGCATGCTTATAGACTGTCATACCTTCCGTAAACTGTTTATGTCTGTGCAATGTCATATTAAGACAGACAGCTTCAGTCTGAGCCCAAATGACCACCTGGAAGCAGTGATGAGACACAGTCAAAATTGGGAGATAACTAACAAATCTCTTGATGCTGGATGCTTCAGAGGTCTATTTGTCTGCAGTGCTAAAGTGAATAAATATGTGTATTTTAAGTAATAATGAAAACTTCTTGATGTTTTACAGGATTAAATTCTGTGTGAATAAAAATATATTTATGTACAGTCTCTTTGGTAGAATCATGCTACAAAGTAAAATCATTATTATATATCACAACACACATTGAGGCAACTGTGGACACAAAAGTAAACAAGAAGCTATGTTGCTTTTTGGAAGCAAAAAATAATCATCTCCTATTGGTTGTTTTATTGTATCTGTGATTGGCATAAGCCAAGGACAGAAGCTGCAATGGAAATATCTAAGAAATGCTTTCTTCATGATGCCTCTGATACTGATGAATCCACAAAAGAAATCACTGCAAGAAATCTCTCAAATAGCATGCTTTTGTTAATGTCATCAGACAAAATCCTAATTACAAAGGAAGATGTCTCTGTTATTGGAAAGTACAATCCATTGTACATCAATTCTTACCATTTATTTGAACTGATGTTAGGAGTTACATGGTCGTAGTGCATCCTGGGAAATATAACCCAATTCTCAAGTCTGAGAGAGAGGGTATGAGGAAATAAGAGACTTTAAAGATAACCACCAGGATGCATGGTAACATGGTAACATTTCCAGGTAAAAGAAATTACTGCTTAGCTAAGCCAAAATTTGATTTTTGAGTCAACAAGCTAAGAAGAAATATTTTGATTTGGGAATGTCAAAACATTTCCATTACATCAGATACATGAAAATTAAATTTACTGAACAAAATGTTCTTCACTAATTCTATAGTCTTTTTTTTTTTTTACTGCAGTTAGCTTTGATAGATAAAAGTAGAGAAAGAAACCAAACTTGAATTTCTCAAACCATAAACCCAGTCTTTTTTATCAATATGCATATTCATTAAAAGGTTCTTTTGTTTGTGTTTTAGGCAGGTTTATCTTCTTCATTCAGATAAATTTTATCATCGATTTTCATACTTTTGCTATTATTAACAAAGAAAGAAATTGAATCTAAAAATAAGGAAACAAAAGAATTATGCAGAGCTTACTTTCAGCATGAACATGACTGGAATATTGCAAGTAAATGTAAAATTATTTTTAGAATGGTAAATGACAAATTTTGGTGCAACAGTGGAAAATAAGCCTTAAACTTTCATTCTTCTGCCCTTAAAGGAAAGATATCTAAATTGCATAATACTCTCATTTTCTCAAGTACCCATACCCTTAAGCCTCTCAGCATCTATACTGAAAGCATGCTACAGCGATCATTTCTTCTGGCTATAATTTATGAGTTGTAATTGTTCCTGTGTAGATGTGGGAAATTTACTTGAATACATTATTAGCTGGAGGACTTTGCTTTTAAGGCTCTGTTAAAGAAAAAAAATAAATGAACTGGAACAGTCACTTATCTACAATATATGCTCAGTCTTCTGCCTTCGGGGGTTCCCAACAACCAAAGTAGAGCATTGTCTGGAGTGCAGTGAGGATCTGGAACTCTCACCTTTGGACCTTTGGCAATTTGCTCTGAGCTTTCTAAACAGTTTGCCTCAGCTGCTTGCTACACACTATATAAATGGAAGTCCAAGTCAGAAGGCTCATTCCCCCTTGGAGGCTGTAGGAAAGAGGTGAAGAGGGGAGGGAAGGAAAAACAGAGGAAAATAAAAAGCAACAAGAGTGTCCAGGGCTCACCATGGGCCCTGTGCAGCTCTTGCTGCTCATGCTGCTGCTCAGCAGTGGTGTTCTTACACGTAAGTACTGCTTTTAATGTTAGTGCTTTTTGCTGCTTTATTTATGAACCATTAAAACAACAATAATACAAAAATCAACAGGACAATGGCTTATAGAATTAGGGGAAGTGTGGCAAAGATCTCATCTCTTCCCTTTGTAGGAATGGGCAATCAGGAGTATCACGTCAAAAATTCACAAATGTTGTCTGGTATCTTTTTATCAGATTTAATGTATTTTGCAACTTGTAAGGAATTCACATAATTTATTTTGGCCTAGTAGTTTTTCTGTAATGGTGTCCTTTTAAACCCACACGAAGATACTGAAGTTTGGAGATACCGTACAGATTTATCCCAGCTGGTTTTAACTTATTTTGTGGCAAATGTGAAGATAGAGAGCAGTAAGGCAAAATGTCTTTGGCAGGTAATACTGACATGTGAAACACAATTTTGTGCTGAAGACACGTAGTTATCAGCAGTAGTAGTGGTTAAAAAAGTAAGCCAATAAAAGGTATTTTTCCCCTAAAATCAGAAAAGACAGCCTAGATCAATATGGTGCTGTGGATTGTGAGCTATCCTTCCTTCCCAAGAAGTGGCTTTTTTGAGAATATGACCCTGTAGTGTTACTTAAGACTTTAGGAAGCTTAAGGAGGAAAGTGCATCTGAGGCCAATTATGCAGGTCTGGTTTTATATATAAATTGAATTCACCATAAATACACCTTTGTTGAGCTAATATTCTACTGATGACTGACATACAATTTTAAAGGATGCACTTTTTTCTAGTGGTTATTAATAATGTTATTACTCTTACTATTGTAATGGTAATTGTAGTACAACTATTGCTGTTGCTGTTACTGTAACTAATGACACACTCCATTTCTGTAGTGTGGTCAATCTTAGAATTTCCAGAATGAAAACTTGGAAAGTGTGCAGAGAATATTGTAATAAGTGCTGGCATTCATGTATGATATCCTAAAGAATGACATAGCATCAAATGAATGCAGCAAATTGTAGATTTGCTGCATTACAGATTTGCTATAATGTATATATATGATATCATTTATTTTATTCTAAATAGAGTCATATGGGACATATCTAAAACAGATTGGAGCAAATGATTCTTCCTAATCTGAATAGGCTTCCAACAAGTGTTCTTCTCCTCCAAAGAATGAACTCTCAATATTCAGAAAAGACTTAATGGAAAAGAATCATAGTATTAATCTTCGAGGTTTTCCTTTTTTAAATGCACAAGAAGCAAAATGGAGACATGTATCCATTATGCATTACTTTTGTGTACTCAAATAGGCTAAAATTTTAAAGTAAGCCACGCTTTATGGCACATTTTATTTGTCTACCTCTACATTGTTTGTCCATAATTTATAAACTTTCTATTTCATATTACATAGGGCTATTAAAAATGCTTGTTAACCAAAAAGCTGATGCTTCTTAGTTTGAACCAAAATAATTTAATTCAGTGACTTAAAGACATTATTCTGAGGCCTTAGTTCACAATATCAAGGCAACTACTGTAATTCCCTCTGGATTTGACTCTGTACTGTCAATAGTCGGTTTGTTATTTACATCAGTGTTCAAAAGTTGGTATGAATTTAAAAAGCCTGACAATGAAAATGTAGTATTTCTGATTATATTTTCATAGCCCTCGTTTTATAGCTATAAACTGCTTTTCCAGCATTTAATTCTTTGGGTTTTTTATTCTTTACAGAAGAAGAAACACCTGAAAGTGGAAATCCAGGATGTTCAAGTAACTGATCTGCTTTTGTTATCTTATTTTACTCTATTAACTGAATATATCTTTCTAAGCCTGACTTTCTCTCTTCTATAAAACTCTTCCTCTGAAATATAAGTGATGGTAATATTCTTTATTGCCAGTTACTTTAGATATTTAATTAGCCATAAAGTTTGGCGCAAAGAATCTCAAAAGTTTCCTAAGAAGTGATTGAGCTTCTAAACTTTTAAAAAGCTGCCATTAATAAACTACTTTCCTTTGTTTTGTTGATTCCTTAATTGTCAGGCGCAAATTCCTTAATCTAGAAATCCCTGTTTATTAGATGTGATACTTTAGCAGTGAGATTATGTACGTTAAACTCTACCATGGGCTGAATTTCTCTTCCCATTTATCCCTTACAGTGACTGCTAAACCCACAGAATTGCACTTGGATATCTAACTAAATACCTGTAGAATAAATCATCAACTCTGTCAGCAAGGACAGCAGTTTCTTTAAACAAGTCAAGACTCAGGAAATGCTGACCTTATGTGCTATCTTTGTAATGAACTCTGACTAGCCTTGACTGCTTGGTTAGATACATAATGTTCCACCATAGGGTCAAAGTACTGCAGAAGCTGTTTTGTTCCGTCTTCGGTGCTTTTTTTTCCCCCTGTTTTTTGCTATAGCGCCATCTCCAGGCAACTGGGTTTATTTCAGCTGCCTAAACCAACTTTAAGACTTCTGGGGTTCATTGCCAATTTCTTATGTATTTTTGGTACAATAATTTACATTATAGTTGCAATTCTAATCCAATAATTTCCCTATTCCTTTTCCATTTATTTCTGTTTAAAAGCAGGACATGGAGGAATAATCAGCCTTTTGGCTTTAGCATAGTAGATAATGGTGTTGCGAAAATTTTTGAGAACGTTCAGTTAAACAGTATTATAGTTCAGGACAGCCAAAAGTGACAGGGATAATGCTGAATTTTCTTATAGCAGTTAATTTTAGTGTTAATTAGATAATTTAATTCAGTTTGCTTTGATGCTGATTATTGCATGATAGTATTAATTGTATTAATTCCGTTTAGAAATTACATTAAAGTAATCTCGGTTGAAACATTATTTACAGTATGTAAAGTTTATAAAAGTGATAGTCCAAGGAGGAAATATGAGATTTATAGTACTATTCTGGTTCCCTTTCTAAAGATGTAATTCTGTCACATAAAAAGGTAAAGTTAACATTGCCATTATCCTTTGACACGACAAATATTTTATAAAAGAAGAATAAACTACATTCATGGCACATATAGAGATAGGCAAAATCATATGGATTTGATGGTGAGCATGTGGGTTTACACCAAGATAACTTTACCTTTTTTTGTCTACAAAACCAGATTAGGACTCTAATATGTTCAAACAGTCACAAATAACTGCAAAGGAACAATTTAGGAAATTCCTTTCCACTCAGCATCGCAACAACGTTGTAATCCCAGTGAGCTGTTGAGTCTAAACAGAAGGAGCAGTAACTTCTGGTTCAGACAGACCTGAACTGCTCCGACACAGTCTCTTAAAATACCTGATCATCATATGTTCAGTTTAAAAAAAAATTCCTGCAGTTATAATGGGAATGAATTGTAATTGAGAACATTGTTTGGCCTACATTATTCATTCCAGACACCAAAGGATCTTATAACCCTATATTTAATACTGAAACAAAATATTCTTTTCTTTATGTCTCTATTACTAAGTTCATTCCTGCTTTTGAGGTTTAGAATTACAGATGAATTGCCTCTAAAAGCAACAGGAACAGATAAAACACAGGTGAAATTCATCCCTTTGAGGAAGCCCACTAGGTTTTGAGGCTTCCTTTGACAAAAAAAGAAACACCTCTGCAAATACATCCTCCTGCTTTGTTGTTACTCATAACTTAGTGCTTTTGCCTTGTTCTGGATGCTTTTCATCATGAGGTCTATCTCCATTAGTAAAATTTTATGGTCTAATAAGTGAATTAGAGTAGATCATGTTTCAGGAGAGTCTGGGGCAGAAAGATACTCTGTGGATTTGGGTGAAATGGTATTGTGGAATGCTAGATTTGGTGTTCTGTCTCTTTCTGTGTCTATTTGCTTTCAGTCTCAATCGTGATTTAGATAAAGCGTCTCCTTGCATTTGAATTATGATGGAAAAATCTAAGCTAAAATTAATAATTTTGTTACCAGTTTGAAAACTGCCATTTGGTTGATTTAATTTAGAAGCAATAGGGTCATTTGGGCAACCTGGTGTAGCGGAAGGTGCCCTTGTCCATGCCAGGGAGTTTGGAACTAGATGGTCTATAAGGTCTCTTCCAATCCAAGCAATTCTATGATTTTTAAGACTGTTCCATATCTGAAGTTTTCTCCTGCTTTTGTCATTAACTTTAGTGGGGCATTATTTGAAGGCCAGATGGGGTCATATTACCAGATCTCATCATACAGAGAAGTGGACCCCAAAAATTATGTTTCCCCCACAAGTTTTGTCTTACTCTTCAGAATGTATCTCTCTGGCATTACTTCTTTGTCTGAAAGCTGTTCCTCACAAGGAAATAGCAGGAGGGTCCTCATGCTTCCTTTGTATGTGGCATTCATTTGACTTGCACAACCCTAAGCATGTAGTGTAAGGATCTACATATACATATCCTACACAAATCATAAAAGCACTCTTGTTTTCTCAATTTCAGAAGATGCAGCCAGATTTAAACACCTCAGAAAATATGTTTATTCATATGAAGCAGAAACATCAAGTGGGATCACGGGAACAGCAGACTCTCGAAGTGGTTCAAAGATTACTTGCAAGGTAGAGAAAGAGGATTAAATAAAACTGATTGGGACTGTTGTATATCTATACAGAATAACATGGAAGCTGATAACTGAGAAGCATTCTTCAATGTTTTTCGAAACAAGATAATTTTTTTGAAAGGCACACATTTAGAGTCCTGAAGACTAAGCCCTTCCTGTCCCAGAGAGGGCACTAAGGGTGACAGAAGTCCTTCATACCACTGTACCAAATGCATTTCAATCCTGATCTAGCTGTACTTTTACATGAGAGAGGGGGAAGATATGGTATTTCAGTTTTCCTTAGCTCTCAGGCTGAGTCTGCCAATGTCCACAAGCAATTCTAGAAGTTGGACTAAAACAGCTTATTGATGCCATGAAGACCACTTAATTGCTTGTTGATGGTAAGGCAGTCAAGGCAGAATTGAAGGTGTAGAAGTAAAAGATTCTGTAGGTCATTAATTACTCAATGTCCCTCCATTTAGCCCCGAACTTTCCCATCATGGGCTTGGGTCTTTTTTTTTCTGAAATGGATAACTAGGAAAATATTTTTTGTTTAGTACACACTGTTCATGACAGATCACTGACAGTGATCAGTGCAATGACTCAAGTTTTCATACAGTTCTTCTAGTACTATAAATTTTCAGAACCCAAACTGGTTGCTTGGCATGTACATAGCATACTCCCTACCATCAAACCAAGCAAATACCTGCTTTTATTTAATTTCCCTCAAGTTACCTTAAGCTATTTAGAGTACTTTGGAATGTTTCCCAAAAGTGTCTAGCAGGGTGATTCTGACACTCAGAAAACCCAAGGCATATCATATTTTCTAAACTGCAATGGATGATCCTGGAAAAATTATAATGAAAAAAGGATAAATACATCATATTTGTGTTTCCAGGTTGAACTGGAGGTACCACAGCTGTGCCACTTCATCCTGAGGACAATGCATTGCTCCCTGAGGGAGACGTTTGTTGTTGACACTGAAGGAAGGACAATGCTAAAGAAGTCAAAGAACTCCGAGGACTTTGCAAATGCCATGTCCAAGTAAGCACTATCAATTATCATTAGTACTTGTAGCCTTAATATGGAACAGGCTTCATTGTTGCCGTCCACCCTATGTTTCGCTAGGCATAGAACATGTTTCATGATAACATGTTAGATTTATAAGCTCATTCCACAGCAAGATTTTCTAGAGCTACCTTGGCACAGTTCTCAATTGCTAGTAGAGAAGGTTTTTTGCCATTCAGAATTTTCACCTGGAATATTTTTGTCATCTGTATCATCTATATCAAGAAACTATTGGGTAGTCTCCTAAAAGGTTATTACAAGTGGAATGTTTCTTCTTGTAAACAAATTCTTATATGGCTCTGTGCAGCCATTTTAAGATAATTTTCCTCTGTTGACATGGTACAAAGACTGTGCAATAGGCATTTGAGACTGAAGTCCAGATTTCTTATCCAAATCTTTAATGACCTATGCAACTTATCTTTTCCTTATTTATCTGCTTTTGTAACTTATTGCTACTACTCCCTCCTCCCAGCTAGTCTCTGGTGCTTGTCAGTGCATATTTTACTCATGCACCTTCATGCTGTTTCAATGCCTCAGTATCCCCTCCCTCTTGTTTCACAAGTGATAGATCTTAAAACAACTTGAGACAATGTTAATCTATGTTTTTCAGAAAACAAAGTATAATCTAAAGACTGCAACTAGTAGAGACTCCTTCCCATCATTCTCTAGCTTATTGCAGTAGTTAATAATTACCTTATTCTAAAAACTGACTTTTCTCCTCTCTGAATTTGTGCAATTCCAACTTCCAGCCATTACTCTTAATATTTGCTTGTCCTTAGATGACGTAGTCTGGTGGTATCAGAATGACCTTGGTGAGAATTTTGCTGCTTCAATAGTAATACTCTCTAATAGTAACAACAGTGAATAGTAAATAATGATAGACCAAGATAAACGTGTTGCTTTATTCATGCTAGCTATTGCCCAGCAGTTTATTGATAACGTTCTTCACTGGGTGGCTTTAATGTGATTTCACACTAACAAGGTTTTTTTGGGGGGCAGGCATGAACTAAAATTCAGCATTCAGGATGGAACAAAAGTCAAGCTGTATCCAGAGAAGGATGAACCTCTGAATGTACTGAATCTCAAGAGAGGGATCATATCAGCTCTACTTGTGCCAACAGAAACAGTAGAAAACGTACAAACGATTTCAATGGTAAGTGTTTTGAAAGTATTCACTTTATTTCCTTGACAAATGGAAGAAACATTACCTAGTAGAATTGCTCCTGAACACCATTTTCAAAAAAACCTCTTAATTCAGATCAGAAAGGGTATCCTTCAGCTAGAACAGAAAATGTCTGACAGCATGACTAAAGACACTGATTTCTTTCCTACTTCCAGGATACTGTATATGGAAAGTGTGACAGTGAAGTTGAATTCAAATCTAGAAAAGGAAATGTTGCAGAAGATATTTCAATTAACAGAGACCTGAAAGCCTGTGACAACTTCAGCCCTATCAGAGATTATGTCAGCCCTATTGCCATTGTAAAGGGACTAGTAAGTATGCCATTAAAAATTAAATAAAATTCTTCATTACATCACCTAAAATTATAAACAACTACTACAACAACAGAATTTTGTATTTATCTTCTAAAAGCTCGAATAGGTTTTCTGCATCCTTGCATTAGGTCAGACTGTGGTTTTGTTGGCAGTCAATAGAGAAACAAAGATGCAGAGAAAGAGTGTAATTATCTTCTTTCATGTTCTTCTCATTATTTTTTAAAAGAGAACTTCTCTTAGATGGACTTAGGACTATTGATTACATGATAGCCTATCAGGCCATATCCAAATTTTTAGTTTTGTGGGTCAAAATTTTCACCATTCTAGTTTCACGGAAAACATGGAGTTCACCAAAACCCTGATATGTATATGATGTGCAAGAGAAGAGGGCTTTAAAAGCTCCAAAGTAAATGGTTTTATATGCTGTTCAGGCTGCCTCTTAATCCATGATGATCAAATGCAGTTGCTTGCTTGAATATCAGCAGATTTTTTTCCTGGCTTTATGGCTTCTGTGCTTTTGAGTGTTTTCCCTCAATTATTAGGAGTTCATATCATGCTAAAACCACATTTTATACTTTCTGCCACTTCTACAGCTTGTAGAAATATGTAAAATTTGTATGATAAGAGTGAAATTAAAAAGGACATCAGCTGTTACAAGGGACTTGAACTACTCAAAAAATTACAAACTGGTTTCTATGAAGGAGTCCTTTGTTGTAGGCAGCAGGGGATCAATCATGAAGTAACTGCTAAGCCAAACGCCTCAATAAGGCCTGAGGGAAAATTTCAGTGGGATTTTTGCCTGTGAAGACACTCAAGACTAAAGATTGTTACTGGCACAATTTTGTCTTTGTGTGAGAATGATTACAGTTATGCACCTTTGTTTCTAATATGCTGTAACTTAATAGTACAATAAAACTATGGCAGCCTCAAAACTATGTTTCCCATACTAGTCAGTAAAATGACTGCCAAACTATTTACTTTACAGAACACCCCATTATCTACCCTTCTAAGGAGCACGCAGTTCTGTCATTACAATATTGATGCAAAGAAAAGGCATATAAGAGATGCTGTCTGCAGTGAAAAGCACCTGTTTCTACCTTCCTCATACAAGTGGGTTGCTCGCTCTTTGTCATTACACTTTCTTTATAAATACTCATTTTAAATGGTGATGTGTCACATTTTGCCATGACTGCATCCGCAAATATGCGTTTTGTTCTCAAAAAGGCAGGAGACCCCTCAGTGGCACTTAGACTCAACTGAAGGACTGAATTTTTCTTTGTTTGCTAGAAATCGCTATGGCGTGATGACGGAGGTCAACCAGACACTGAAGCTTGAAGATACCCCAAAGATCAATAACAGAAATTTTGATGGAGGTATAGCTGCAATTCTCAATAATACAAACACAAAATACAGATTAAATACAGGGATATTAAAAAAACAAACAAACAAAAAACCCCACAAAAACCCAACACTGAATTAAATAAAGATGCAGTTGAGGGGACCAAAACAATTCATAATTTTCTGATGATTTTTGATCAATTTAGCCAGGAAAAAAGGTTGAGGCATAAAATGGAAAACCAGAAACATTTAAAACCACTGCAATTTTGAATAACCTTTGTATTTTCATTTTACCTTTTAAAATATTATTTATAATTAAAAATTTAAAATTTGCTTGGAAAGTAATTTTAATCTTATTGGAAATTGCTTTAATGAACCCTCTTTAGCTAACCGTAATTTCTTATGAAACTTTTAGCTTCAGCTGCCAAATCTAAACAGTCCATCATCACTATATATTTGGTTCCAAAGCAGTCTTTTCCGATATGCAGTTGTTAATTCTAGTCGTAAATAACTCTCCTAAGATATGCTCATTAAAACTTAAAAAAACAAATTATGCTCATTTAAAAGGTGTTAAGGAATCATCTTCATGAAAATTTAAAAACATTTATGCAAATAAGTATAATTTAGCTTTGGGGGGAATTATATTTAAATTCTACTCCATTATTTTTAGTAACTGTTCAGCTGTTAAACTTCAACAATTATTATCTAATATAATTCACACACTTTATACTAAATGTATGGCAGAAGATAAAGATTAACATAGCTCCTTGATAAAGACATAAAGAATGTGATTTTTTTAATTGCCAGATGAACTGGAAGAGAAGGGACTTGCCCTGGAAAGTACAGATGCCAAATTTCCCAAACAGGGGGATGCTGTTCTGAAAATTCTTCAAGAACTGCAGAAACTTACAGCCTCCCAGCAGAGAGCAAGACTCTTTTACAAATTTGTTTCTGGGCTTAGAAGTTTGCATGACACCACTCTTAGCTCTCTTGTGCCCAAGATGATGGAAACCTCAAGGTATATTATAACAGTTCATTGTACAGGCACACTATATCTCAATGCCACAGCAAATCCATTCTAAAGTTTTGCTGCATGCAAGTGGTTTTCAGTTAGAGGTTAATTAGATGTAAGGGTGTCTTTCAGAAAGACTAGTATCATCAGAATTATCTAGTAAGAAAAATAAGGAATTGAGAGTAAAACCTCTGGATTTCACATTTTTCCATCAGAAACACTTGGTTGTTAATTGAAGCTTGAATATTAAATATATGAGAACAGTATGAGAATTCAGGTAGATCTGAAAGTTCTAGCCTTCTATGAAGAACGCTCAAAACCTTCCAAACTTATTGGAGAAGCTGAACTATAAATTAGAATATAATGAAGCCCAGTGCAGGGTTTTTTTCCTCACCACCATCCCATGCATGTATGCCAGATGCAATCCTGTGGATATGTTATTATAGCCAAATATTTTAAATTTTGCTCAAGGACAGTGACTGTAAGTTCAAACTCCCAAGTATGACTTGTAGCAAAGAATACAGTTTTTAAAGTGAGATTTCTGGAAACATGGAAGAGCACAATTCTTTGGTCTGACCATGACCTCTACTTCCCATCCATACTTTTCTGTCCTGGCTGGCATCAGTTTACACATATTTAATGACCTCAGTCTGTAGAGAGACTAGAGCCTCAGTCTAGTTCAACATATTATAATACCTAGAGTTGTGGGAAAGCCTCTGGTGAAGAAAAAAAAAGATACACCTATGTAATTATAGTATTTCTGATATTTTCTTGTTGTTCACAGCTAATCATGTTATTAGTATAACTTAGGTAATCTCTTTTCCTTTCAGTTCCATCACAGTTCAGGCCCTGACTCAGTGTGGGACTCCAGAGTGCAATGGTGCAGTCCTTCAAATACTGAGAACTGGAAATGTGAATCCACTTGTGGTAGACCTGGTCACATATACACTGGGTCTATTGCCTTCTCCAACTCCAAAAAGAATACAAGAAATTCTTAACATGGCCCAGTATCAGCCAAGCAGAGCTTCTTTTTATGGCTTGAGTCATTCTGTTACTAAGTAAGTAGTGATAGTGTGTAATTGGACAAAATAACCTGAAGAAAAAATTACAATGCTGAGAGTAAACCCTAAAACTAGTCACTTTTTGAGGATTTTTTTGTTGCTCTCTTTTTGTTATGTATTGTTGTTTGGGATTAAAAAAACAGACATTCCTCATTTTCTCCTTTTTTTTTCTAATATGTTTCTCTATTTGTTCAGGTTCTACAATGAGAAGATGACTGTAACAGAGGAAATAACAAATGTTGCAGACTTCATGATTTCACTGCTTGGCACTGATTGTTCTGGGGAAGACGAACTCACATACCTAACGCTTCGGGTATTTTTATTTCCTTTTTTCCTTATGCAGTTATTAGTTTAAATGTAGCTCAAATATTACTCTCTTTGTGAAGAAATTATGTTTATCATCTTTCTGTGTTTTCATCACTGACAGGCTATAGGAAACATGGGCACAGTAATGGAGAAAGCTAAACCCAACCTGAAGTCTTTTCTTAAGACATGTATGAGAAATGAAGCTGCATCACTTTCAGTTCAGAAAGCAGCCATCCAGGCATTCAGGAAAATGACTGTTACTGAAGAGGTAAATTGGGTCACAAGAACCAGCACAAACTGGTTTTAGTTCACTTTGTTCAGAGAAGTTATTGAATATGCAAAACAATTCCCATTATTTGATAGTTTTGTTATCTCCCTTTTTAGGTGCCTCCAGCTTTCTTAGAACTCCTTTAGTTAGTTTCCATACACATATCTGAGAAGTTCTGCAGAGTTCTGACTCTGCGTATTGCTTCTTTGAGATGCAGTTGCTTTGCATAGGTAGTCTCAGTTTAAATGTGAAGTCTGGATCTGTTCCTGTTAATGTCTTAAATGGAGTTCTACTTATTTAAAAGTGGTTTTAACTAACAAAGTACTCCATTTAAACTCTATTGTCATTGTTATTAATAGCACTGGTTAGATTTATTATATAGGTTATCATTACATTACAGTGACATTAAAGCACCTCCTACTGAATGGGTGCCAGCTTAGTATATTGATATAGTTTCAATATCAAGAAGATATGTTCTTGTTTCCTGACAAGGCTTAATGAGACTGGGAGCGTGGAAACACCCGGAGTTCACATCCTCAGATTCAGTTTAATTTACAGATTTTTTTCTTAATTCAAAATATGTTTTTAATTTTCTGCAACAGAAGATTTTTATCACCTTCTCAAACTGAACTAGCTTTTTTCCAAAATTTGACAATTTGTCTGCTAACCAGAACTCTTCTGATTCCCAAAAATGAAAACTGAGTATTCCAAACAAAAAAGTTACCTGCCGGATGTAGGATAAGAAAACTAACTTTAATAAACCCATCATTTCTATGACATTTTCTATCAAAAGAAATTTTATCAAAATAGATTCAATGAAACGTTATTGATCAGTTGTAGAACTAAGGCATAGAAATAGTTATGCAGTCTTGAACACATTACATCCTGGAAATTTTTTCACCCTATATATTCTCAAAAGAGTTTAGCAACATCATCTGCTAGCCAGCTCATTACTGCAAACCTTTCTTATATAGGACCGTTCAGCACTTCTGAAAGCATTTCAGGAAGGGGATGCACCTACAGACAAACGTCTAGCAGCTTATCTCATACTGATGAAAAATCCTTCCCCAAATGATCTTGCCAAGATTTTGAGAGTCCTCACAAAGGAGAAGAACGAGCAAGTGAAAAGCTTCATTGCCTCACATGTTGCCAACATCCTAGACTCTGAAGAATTAGGCATTGAAGAGTAAGTAAAATTTAGTTAGATACTGGTTATGTGCTGGTCTTCTAGGCATGCCAAAGTTCTGACTGTAATTGCAGAGCTACTTATTTAGCAATGCCTTTTTTCTCTTTTTTCTGATTGCTTGGGGTTTCTTTTGTTTGTTTTCTTTGTTTGAACAAGCATATCAGGTGAGTAAATCTGTGGCTGTTAGAGCAGTGCCAGCTTAGAGTCTTATTTTTACTGTGCAGAGCACAGTGCTAGCCATTTGCAATCACCTCAGTTGTATGAATGTCTGCAAGTGACACAAGAAATCCCTCAACTAAGACTAAATGACTTTTTGGAATTTATACTAACCATATTTGCACTGCTGTCTGCTTTCCTAGTCTAAAAAGCCGAGTTGAAGAAGCTCTGAAAGGGAACCAGGTTCCAACAGTCAAAGATTTCAGAAAATTCTCACAAAATTACCAGATTTCCAAAAGAGTTTCTGTACCTGGTGTTGATCCCATCTCTGCCAAAGTAGAAGGAAATGTCGTATTTGATCCAAACAGCTATGTTCCTAAAGAGACTATGCTAAAAACCACCCTGAACGTGTATGGATTTGGCTCAAGCGATATCTTTGAGGTACAATTATCAAAAACTTTTGCTAGTATTCAGCTGTTTTCTTTCTCATTTCTGTTTTCTTACAACAAGTTTCTCTGAATAATGTATTGTTTTTACAAGCTTTGGGAGAAATCTAAATATCACTATGCTTACAAGGGGACTTTCATTTAATCTCAATGGGTTTTAGAGCAAGCCAGGCATTATGTGATGTCACTTGGCACTGACTGGATGGACGACCTCTTTGGAGTTACTAAAGGCCTCATCTAGGGTAAAATGAACCCATCTGTAACAAATTGCCTTCATGCTAATGAATCACTACTGGCACACTGACATACTCATAGTAGATTTTAAGTAAAATTCAGCTTATGTGTAGGTTTTTTGTTGGATGTCACCAGAGGGATAAAATTAGTTGTAATACCTAGTATTCCATATCTTCCCTTAGAATTTGTAGGCTTGCAAGACAGTCTTGAAATGCATTGTTTGTTGCCCAGAAAGTCTCTTTGTTGTTAAGCTCTGAAGAAGCGGGGAATCTATCTCAGTTATTGCATTATCTTATTCATTACAGCTTGGATTAGATGGAAAGGGGTTTGAACCAACACTGGAAGCTTTGTTTGGAGAGAAGGGATTTTTCCCAGACACTGCAAGCAAGGCGTTGTACTGGGTTGATGGCAGAGTGCCAGAGCCAGTTTCCAAGATGCTTTTTGACTATTTTGGTTACTCCCAGGATGGCAAGCAGGATCAAGTAAGCTCGAAAACATTCTCTGTGCAGCATGGCATTCCTATCTTTACACAGTAATTCCAGCACTTCCCTCTTTATTGTATATGAGTCTTCTCCTCTTCTGATAGGCTAAGCCAGAAATACTTAATGCTATTTAATAATGTTTTTTTCATAATTGTATGAGAGAGGGGCCTTTGAAGGCAAATCTGTGACAAGTGCATGTGCAGATTAGTTCATATTCACTAAATGAGTGTTCTAGATACATGATCTTACAGATTTTCCACAAATCTGTTTTACTTCTTTCTAATTGAATTTTCAGGATGTCATGAAAAGAATCATTCTTAACCTTGAAAAACTGTTAAAAGAATTGGGCAACAAAGAAGCTCCTGAAGGAAGAGCATATCTGAGAATCCTGGGAGAAGAACTTGGGTACATGAAACTCAATGATTTCAAATTGCTGGGAAGCATGATTTTAAAGAGTGTTAAAACTCTTCAGACTATTCCCGAAACGGTATGTTTCTGATGCAGTAATGTGTATTATTATTTTGCGGGTTTTCGACAAGATTTTTTTTAAGTTTTAGGCTGTGTTTGTGATGCAAAGAATGGCTATTTGAGACCAGCATGAAAATAAAATTATTTAAAATATCCAGGTTTAGTGTGAAGGACTCTGAGAAACCCATGAAGACTCCTCAATATCCAAGTGGAGTCCTCCTGGAAGATGGGTGAAAGGAAAGGAAAAGGGAAAGTTCAGATCTTATTGTATGACTGAATTACCTACTGGAACAATGCCCTAAATCTTTTGCTGGCAATTATGTTATGCTACTACATTTCTAATTAAGAAAATATATATTAATATTAAGCAATCATTCATCATGTTAGGAAGAAAAGAAGTTGTAGTACAGTTGAAGTGCAGGAATATTTGGTAAAAGCCTTCTTTTATTGAAGTTAAAGAAAAAAACCTTTTTGCCATTGACTTTGGGGAAGCCAGAATGTTAAATGTTATTTAAACCAATTCACCTTTGTGTGTGTATGTCAACGTTGAAGATCTGTGTGTTTGAAGGCACATAATAAAATTCAGTATTCATTTAAAGCAGAGATTTTGATAGACAGTCTTTAGTGCATTCTTTTGAAGCAAGTAATCTGTAGGAATTAAGTTTCTGTACTATCTAACTAATTTTTGGGTTATGCAGTTACAGTCATACCATGATCAATTTTTAAAATATGAGATGTACATATTCCAAAGTGTAGATATGTTAGTGTTTATTTCCTTGTTTGCTTCACAGATTGCACAAGCCATTTCAAAAGGTGTTGACAGGGATTTATTCATCCACTACATGTTCATGGACAATGAGTTTGAGCTCCCAACTGGAGCAGGCTTGCAACTGAAGTTTGCTTTGTCTGGAATTGCAACACCTGGGGCCAAAGTAGCTATGAAGCTTCATCAAAAAAGTGTAAGTCTTGACAGCTGTCTATATTTCATCTCCTAGTAATCTACAATCTCATTCCATGATAAATGTGTAACACCAGAAGAATTTTAAAGACTATAAAATACTCTTGAAATGAAAAAAAGCACTTACTTATTAGAAGTCTCCAGTTAATTTTTTTGGGTGATATTTACATTGAAGTAAGAAGTAATGCATATAATAAATTAAATATAAGACATACTAAAATTTATTAATTTAAAGTATTTTAATAACTCTTTCAAAAATAATCCTTTTAATCTCTTATTTCTCCTTCTCTCAAATGAGAGTATTTCAAATTCCTGTTCAAACCAACCAGTTTGTAAAAAATTTTGGTGTGACCAATTCAAAGTGAAACTTCTTCTTTTCAGTTAAAAGAAATAGTGCAAATTGAGTTAAATGGAACATTTTTTGCTCAGAAAGGAGACATTTTAAAATTATAACAATTAAATAGCATGTAACAGAAAAGTATTTCTTTGGATAAAAAAAAAAATAAAAACAAAAAACAAACAAACGAACAAATATCTTTTTTTTTTTTACAGTTTTAGTAATTATTTTGCTCTAATTTAGTAAATATTTTATATAAATTTATCAATCGTTTCAGTTCACCTAAACTTTTAATTTTTCATTGTATACAAGATACAAATAAAAAATAAGTCCTCAAGTTGAGTACTGATTGCCTTTTAGTTACCTTTGGAATCTTTTCCAGAATTTTTCATTCTGTGCATTCTTTCTGTAATGGCCAAACCAAAATCTTGAAATTGAGCTGTTTTCTGTTAGGAGAATTTAAAATCTTGGATCCATTATTTTTTTGTCAGACAGCTTGCTCATTGTTTTTGAAAATTGGTATTTTTGTTTTTACAATGAAAAACTGGCTCTTGTCTTCAGATTTAAAGTACATGCAAGTAGTCCCATGTACAAAATCTTTCTGAAGCATGAGTATTTTTTACATTAAAGTAGGTAAGGTTCCTTAGTGCTATAGTTTGCTCTATTTGTCACTTTACAGTTGCACTTATTTGATCCCTCTGCCTATGTGACATGTGAATCAAAATTTTTAATAGCAAAATCAATTATAGGAAATTTACTTCTAGATTATCAACAATATTAATTTGGTTTATAAAACCAATAAGTGTATTGGGCAAATAAATACAACATTTTGTTTTTATTAAATAGATGCAAGCAGAACTCATTGCTAAACCTTCAGTGGCAATTGACTTTGTAACACATCTGGGAATAAACATGCCTGAATTTGCTAGAAGTGGTGTGGAGATTAATTCTAATATATTCCATGAGTCTGGAATTGAAGCACATGTTACTATGAAAGCTGGACAGCTGAAAATCAGCATTCCTGCTCCGAAGACTCCAACAAAACTCCTCAGTATCAGGTAATAAGAACTGAATGAGAACTTTCAGGGCTATGGTCTTCCCTTCTCTTCATTATTTTTATTGTGATGGAATTGAGAGGCTAGGGCTGGCATGGAGAAATTTCCAGTTCAGAAAAATCCCAGGCATTGTAAAACTGGGTCAACTTCTTTTGTAAGATAAGCAAATAGCCCAGATAAGTGGTGACTGTGAGTCATGGCTTACAGACTCTTTAATTCATCACTATTTTATGAAATTTTCAACAACACTCTTCTATTTTATAATAGTAATGCCTATTTTTAGATTGAATTTAAATGAACTACTTACATTAATTTTAGAAAAGGTTGCTTAATAAATAGCATTATAATTATCAATAATCATAATAATAAACCACTTTTTCATTTAACCACCAAATGTTATTTCATTAAGCCCCTACTTTAATAAGTGATTTTTTATTTAGAAAATAACCTTGTTAATAGGACAATGTCTGAACATGTGTCCTGGGTATAAATGGTTCACCTTTCTGTTCCAGCAACACGCTACATTTGGTGTCTCAAACCAAAAGTGAGGAGATTCCACCTCTGATTGAGAACCGAGAAACTTGGACTTCATGCAAGCCTTTCATTGCTGGTCTAAATTTCTGCACCAAATTATTGTATTCTAATGCCAGTGCCACAGAGGCAGCTCCATATTATCCCTTGACTGGAGAATCCAGGTAAGTCATATCATCTTTAACTATGTTTATTTTGTGTTAACTAACCTTGTCTCTTAAGGCTTAGCATCTGCAGTATCTTCTCACATAAAGCTGACCTTTAAAAATCTTTAAAAACAGAAAAGCATGAGCAGCTCAGGAGAGTTAGTGAGAACTGTATGATTTCTTCTGTTTGCGGTCATGGACAAAATAGTTATTTACAAAATATTTGTTTACTCCTTCTTTAGATTTGAAGTTGAAATAGTGGCCACAGGCGAAGTGAAGGAATACTCTGCAAGTGCAAACTATGGCCTGCAGAGAGAGGGAAATTACCTGATAGACACCTTAAAGTTTGCTATTCAGGCAGAAGGTAAGAGTTTAAAAAAAACAGTATGGTATAACTCAGTTTTGAACTGTGTCATTTAATAGGAAAAAGATTCGTATGAAAAATTCGTATGAAAAATTCGTAATAGAATTCTTAACAATATAAAATAGAATACCATTTTCACATCCAAACAGGCCAAAACTTTAACTTCATTTCATTTCATATACGCAATCCCAGTGCAAGATTTTCACGATCATAGGCTATTTTTATATCCCCAAAATAATTCCCCAAGTTTTAAATAAAACTGTGATATTGGTGAATGGAAGCAAGGACAAGATGTTAATGGATTCTGCATAAGCAAGAAAAACATACCATTTCTGATGAAATATGGAAGTAAAGCATAGAAATTGAGAAGAACTGCATAACCAGCAAATTTTTCAAGGGGAGAATCTGTAGGATGGCAAGTTTACGTGACAGAAGTCGTGATGGTATGAGTGGATCAGCACGTGGTGTGTTTAGAAGATGAGATAACAGATGACCCAGTTTCTGGTTCAAGCTCATCAAAGGTTGCATTAGATCTTCAGGGTGATATGATTTCCAGTTGATCCTTTTTAATTCACCTTTTAAGAAAAGTCTAAACAGATTCTATGCTTGCAAATAACCAAAGTACACTGCATTTTCCAGGTGTAAAGCAGCATGAGGCCACGCTGACCTTCAGGTACAACAGAGACAGAAAGATTTTGACCAGTGATGTCCACATTCCTGATGTTGATGTTGACTTTGGTACAAACTTCAGAATTACTGATGAATCCATTCCTGGGAAGAAAGCATATACCTTTGTCTTAGATTTTTACAACAAGAAGATTTCTGAAGTTACTCTTACTGGCCAGATAAGGTAACTCAGAAAACCACTTACATTGTTGTATAAGATAGCTGAAAGTTTTATTGAAAGTAGAAAATTTTATCCCTTTGTGAAGAAATTGCTTGTATAAAGAGATGGAGAAGCTTGCCATTCAAACCCTCTTAAAAAACCCCTGAGGTATTTTACTTGAAATACATCATGTATACACCTAATACACCAAGTGATCTTTCCTACTGTATGTATATATATAATTTGTGTTACAAGTTCCTTGAGCTAGTTCTTCTATGTCCGCACACACACATGACTACAAATGACTACAATGACATTGTACTAGTGTTATTGCAGGTGTGATAATCCAAGGATATAAACAAGGCAAGGCTTGTTCAGAAAAGTATTATCTTTTACTGGTTATGTTCAGCTTTACAAAAAGTTATTACATCTCCCCATGAAAAAATCTAATGGCACTCAATAAGCAACAAAACCAAAAATAACTGAGAGCTTCCTGTAAAAATTCCCACGCTTCATGATGAGAATATTTCCGGGAACATCTACAGGGGAGCTAACAAAAATGTTCAGCCTGCCAGGGTTTCTAAAATTGTCCGCCTCACAAGCCCGTAGTTAAATGAGCTGATCACATTCTTTAATAAACCTCAGTCTTCCATGGAATTCTGTGATCTTGATGGTGCCCCAGGGAGTCTTTGTCTTTGCTGTTCATACAGAATTGCCTCTGATATCAGTGGGAGCTTTGGACAGATGTCAGGGACCTCAATTCCCTTTCATTTGCACTAACATAATATTAAAGTTTGCTCAAGTCAACAAAGCTACAGAGATATAAAATAAATG
Organism: Psittacus erithacus; assembly: GCA_009867235.2. Taxonomy (NCBI): domain Eukaryota; kingdom Metazoa; phylum Chordata; class Aves; order Psittaciformes; family Psittacidae; genus Psittacus; species Psittacus erithacus. The sequence continues at coordinate 48,400 of WYDI02024068.1, read as the reverse complement.
TGAATAAAGGAAATTGAAGCCCAGCGGCATAATATATTTTGTCAAATGTTTTGTTTATATGTGATTCATGGCCACAGTCTGTATCATTAGTAGAGAATTCAGCTAGAGTAAGGAGTTCAGAATTTGGTTCAGGTACAACTTCACCAAGACAGGTACGTATTTCCATCCATTTAATATTATGGAATTAGTACAGAATTATAGTGTGCATCTGCACAAAGCATTATAATAATATACCACATATTTCCCAAAGTAGCTAGCAAAGCTGAAAACACTAATTGAATCTGAACAGAGTTTACAAGTTTTGTTTTGTTTTTTTATAACACCTATTCTGCCTTTACTATAGATTTAAATGCTGAAATTGCTCCTGAAACATAACTGAAAAAGTAGAGTGAAATATTTTATATTCACAGCTACTGTTTTGCTTTCACAGGTATGCTGGAATGGGAGAGGCAATGTTAAGGGGCACCCTTTCTATTCCTCGCTTGCAAACTGAACTTAGAAGTGAAGCATTGGTCAATTGTTCACCAAACAAAGGGTATCTTGAGATGAGCTCAGCTGCAACAACTCATGGAAACTCAGTTTCAGAAAGAGTTCTTCTCAGATATGGTAGGGACAAAAGCATGATCCATAGGTGCAACCTATAAATTTACTGGTACACTGGTTTACATCATATCCCTAAATAGAATAAGAATATTACTAATTTTACCTTTTTCTTTTAAATTGATGATTTTCAGATTCTGAGAAAGTTGAGCTAGAGTGGAATTCAGGCACCAGTGCTGCTGTGAAACAAATGTCTTCTGCCTTCCACATTGACTTTTCAGACTACCCAAAAACTTTAGAGAAGCATGCCAATGAACTACTGGATCGGAAAGTGGCTCATACGGATATGACACTGCGACATATTGTGTCACAATTTATTGTGGTATGTTTTGACCTACAGTAGGTATTACAGATTGACCATATGGCCCTGATGAATTCCTGCCTCTCCCATGGAAGCCAAAATGGGAACTACTTGTAAAACCACTCATCAGATTGAATGATATGTGTATTTTCAACTTTGATTGAGCCAGTCACTTTATCAGATGCCTAAGGCTCAGTATATGGATAGTTACAAGGGCTTTCAGATTACTTAGTGGAAAGTCTTAAAACTTATTTACTTCAAGAAACTTGTCTCCTTATTGCAGGCAACCAACACCTGGCTGCAAAAAGCATCAAAAGATGTCCCCTATGCCCAGACTCTGCAAGACAAACTAAGTGGACTGCAGGAACTGAACATTCAGAACATTAACCTGCCTGTTATCACCATTCCTGAAGAGCTTTTCCTGAAAAGGTACAGAGAGAAATGAGAACAGTCACACAGGAAACTGAAAATAGATAATTGTTAATATTTTTGAGATATTTTATCTTTGTTTTATAAAACAGCATGAAATTGCTCTAAACATTAGCACAAAAATGGAATCATGACAACAAATTTTAGGACCACAGAGATGAAATTGTATGGAGGAAATGATGCATGTATTTAATGCAGATTTTACTTTACAATAGTCACTCCTGTATTATCAGAATATATCCTGAAGTATTGTATTATATAGTAATGAAAACTAAACAAAAATACAGTGTTCAATAATCTTTACTCCAAGCTACAGAAGTGATGAAGCCAGGTTTCCCCCAGATTTTTGTCTTGTGTCCCTAAAGGCCCTTTGTCTTTAGTCATAACCCTAATATCTTTACTTCTTTCTATGCAGTCCTATTGGACAGTTTTTCTCATTCCCTTGCATGTACTGGTTGACCTCCACTAATATAGCACTCTGACCTCTTCCCGTGTCTGACTCCATCTGTCACTTGCTCAGAGGCAACATGTGCCATAGTTGTGTACATATGGCCTGGATGCTTGCACTATTTCTGGCCCATCTTGTCCGCCTAATGGAGAGTTTCACAGAACTTGCATGAATTTAGAACCTTGAGGGTTTTACCCTTCTGCCAAATTTGATAGAAATCATCTAATATGTTTAAAATTTCTAAGAAGTAAGGTTTGAAAAACAAAAAGAGAGACTGGAAGGAAGATAAATATATTTATTCTGTTTCTAGGAAATTAGAAACCAGCCAGAGTAGTTCTAGACTTTAAAATACTGACGCACCTGCCAGAATTTGCTCTCACTATGTTCTAGCACATATTATTCTTCCTATTTAGTGTTCATATCACATTGCTGCTCTGCCTTTGCATTAGAATTTAAAAAAACAGTGTTGCTTGGAAGTATCTTCAGAATACACTTGCAGCTACCACTGTGAAAAATAGAAACACGTCTGTAGTTTTCCCATAAGCTAGGGAAATATTGATGGCTGAAATGAATGCAAAGGACAACAGAAGTTAGTGTAATATTGGATTTCAAAAACAGATGGAGAACAAACTTGCATTTTATCTCTCTTAGCACTGTTTTTCCATGTGCACTGTGGTAATATGAAACTGTAGGCTAATGACACACATCTCTATTGTTTCCATTGTGTTCCTAAGCTAAGTATACACAAGGAAAAAAATGGGTTTTCTCCTATGTTCTAATCAGCAAAACACATTATAATAATAATAATAATAGGAACTTCTACTGCTCTGACATGTTAATTTTTTAACCATTTGATGGAAAGGAACAAATTTCAAAAATATTTCATTAATTTCCATCTTAAGATGTGCTCTAAGTGTAGAAAAAAAAAATTTTGTAATATAAAGGACCAGTTAGGCAGACAGGAAAAACATCTTTGCCAGCTTATTATTCATGCACAAATAAGGCTGAGTTTCCTCCTGTTTTGCCTTTTCTCAATTATAGTTTTTCCTACAAGCTTTTCAGCTGACAATCCATTTTTCCAGTCCTAGCTTCTGGTGAAATGGTTAGATTTTTCTTTATTTTTATTCAGAATAAAGTAAATGAGGAATATTTGGATGAATCTTTTGAAACGCTTATCATCAGTAAGATAAATTCTTTATAATTTGGGTTCTTAGAACTTCTAATGCTAACAAGAATTTTCATGGATTTTTGTAAGAATGCATCACTGTTTTTCTAAGAAGAATATAATCACTTTTTTTCTGATACTCAGCATGCCATCTTGCACAAGTATTGCAGTGTTTTTGGAGGACTTTTTTCCTACATGACAGCTATTTTCATTCAAATTCCTTCATTTTGAGGATCATTTTCATGCCAATACATCTTTTCATTAATGTTCATAAAGCAGAGTTGGATTCTCAGAGTAGAAAATCAAATGCAAGATTCAAAACACTTGTGTATTTAGCCCCTTGAATGACACTCTCCACCTGTGAGCTAAAATTAGTTAAGCTCTGAACAAAGAATCAGGAACCTGTGAACTCTAATGCAAGGTATTACAGAAAGAATGTGTTTCTGGGCTACTTGACCTATGAGTCTCACTGATTATGAAATAAGGAGAAAAAGCCTTGACAGAATTCATCAATATCAGAAGTACCTTCACTAAATTCTGATAGAGGAGTGCTTAAAAAAATTACAATAATAATAGATCATCATTACATCTCATTACATTTCTCTCCAAACCTAATGTCAGGACATTGGTATAAGCATGTAAGCAAGCTTAGTATCATGGGAATAATAGGAACTGTGGAAATTTCTGTATATGCTTCATGGACTTACAGTTTCTAATAGAGTAATTTTTTTTTTCTAGTGAAGGACGGATCAGATACAGCTTAAATAAAAACAGTTTTATAATTAATATCCCATTGCCATTTGGTGGAAGATCATCCCATGACATAAATGTGCCACAGACTGTTAAAACACCTCCTCTGGTAGTGGAGTCAATGGGAATAAGTGTGCCATCTCAGGAGTACAGAATCCCAACATTTACTCTTCCAGAATCCTATCCACTTCATGTGCCTTTACTTGGTGCTTTAGAGGTCTCTGCTAATGTGTACAGCAACTATTACAACTGGACAGCAGCTTACACTTTGGCTAATAGAACGACAGAGAAAACAACAAGGATAATGACTACTTATATCACGACTGCTGATGCAGTTTTTGAACTGCTTTCCTACAGTGTGAAAGGTAATACTGTATGCTAATACTGCAATGTCGGCAAAACTATTTTAATTACTATATTTTCCATGTATCAGTTACAGCACACTCATTTTTCTGTTGCTTAAAGAAATGTATTGCACAATCTCAAATTATCTATCTATCTATCTATATACATATAGATATAAAGTCATTTACATATGTCCATATACTGCCAAAACTACATAGCAGTTATCCCAGACTCAGGCTGGATAGGTCTTAAGACTGGTGTTTTTAAGTTAGTTCCCCTAAAATTGCAGTTTGAAATCTCAAATTGCAAAAGGACAAGTTAACTTCAGTCTTTTTTAAATGCTCCACCATAATGAAACATGATAAGGAAAGCATTAAAAACCAGGAATATTAAATATGGGTTGTTCTTCAGAGTAAATCTTACTTTAAGTAAGTTTAAATAATGACATAACTTTGTATTGTTTTACAGAACTGTATCTAGTAGTGTAGAGATTTAATTTATTCATAGTTCAAAACTTTAGCCCCAAATTTAAAAACAATACCAATTTTCACAGAAATATTCATGATTTACCAAAACATTTTGGCCTTTAAAGCAAAATGGTATAATAGTGGTAATTGCAACTCAAGCAGTAACATTATCATCAAAGTCTTAAAGACAAAAAGGTATAAATTACACCATTACTTTTGTTTTCTTTTTCCTATTTTAGGTTCTGGAGAAGCATCATATAATAGAAATGGATTCACCTGTGCATACGAAAATCACCTGAAGCACAGACTGTTGACATCAGTTTTTAAAGTGGCCAGGACAAAGATTTATGAACCTAGTCCAGTTGCAAACTACACCATATCACTTATGGCATCCAGTACTCTGGGTCCTCAGCTCTCATTTTCCAGTGATATTGTTTCTGAAAAGACAAGTAATGTGAATATCAATAACGTCAAGATGGAAGGGCAGCTGGAAGTGGCTTCTGTTTTTGCAAGAAGCTTTTATACTCTGTCCAGCTCATACAATGAAAAGAGACGGGTTTTAGAAGGAAAATCAGATCTGAAGTTGGATTCTTCTTACCTTCAGGCTACCAATCAGATATCTGGCAGATACAGTGATGATTCAGTTTCCATTACTTCAGTTTCTGATGTACAAAGTGGACTATTAAAAAACACAGCTTCACTGAAGTATGAAAACAGCCAGCTAAAAATTACATCTGAAACAAATGGGAGGTATCGATATATTGCAGGTGTCAATAAGCTTGACTTGATTTTGTCAAAGAAGATGGCAGCAATTCGATCTGAGTACCAGGCCATTTACAAGCAAACCCAGTGTTATGCCTTATTTGCAGGTTCTGTCAATTCCCAGGATCTTGTTTTCAACACTGATATCTCTATAACCGATCAAAGGAATCGAGCTGCGCATAAGTCATCGCTCAATGTAAATCAGTATGGTCTAGCCAGCAGTGCAACCACAAGTGTACAGTTTAGTCCATTGACAATGCAGAGTGAAATGAATGCCAAACTTGACACTGCTGGAGGCTCTATGTCACTATCTTCTTCTGGGCGCTATGGTAAAAACAATGCAAAATTCAATCTAGGTGGAAGAGTGAGCCTAACAGAAATAACACTGGGAAGTGAGTGTCAGAGTACAGTTCTGGGTATGGACAACAAACATGTTTTAAACTTCAGAGTTAATAGAGAAGGACTCAAGTTTTCAAATAATTTGCAAGGATCATTCAAAGAGGTTAAGTTGGAGTACACAAATGACTTGAATATTCCTGGCTTATCCTTAACATTTGCTTCGAAGTTAGACAACAGCTTCAGCTTTGACAAGTTCCACAAGCATGTGTTTGATCTACAACTGCAGCCTAGCTCACTTGCAGCTAAACTGAGCAATAATATTAAATACACTAAAACAGAGGTTTCCAACAAAGCAGAACTTCTTCTGGAGCCTCTGAAGCTGAACTTGGGTGGCAATGTCAGAGGAGCCTATGGAGCAGATGAAATAAGGCATACCTACACCATTACATATGCTGATCTAGCTGCAAACTTTAAAACAGATACGGTCATGAATGTTCAAGGTGCAGCAGTGAGTCACAGAGTTCATCTGAATGTGGCAGGACTTGCTTCCTCAGTGACTGTTGACACAAACTGTGATTCCAAATCTCTCCGTTTTAGCAATGCCGTGCGTTCCACTATGGCCCCATTTGCTATCTCTGCTGACATACGTACCAATGGCAATGGAAAGCTAATTGCTATGGGTGAACACACAGGAGACCTTTACAGCAAATTCCTGTTTAAAGCAGAGCCTCTTGCTTTCACTTTCTCCCATGATTACAGAGGATCTACCAGTCATAGCCTGAGGTCTAGAGGAAGATACACTACCCTGCTTGATAACAAAGTTCATATGCTTTTTACTCCATCAGAGCAGTCAAGTGCTTGGAAACTGAAAAGTCAGCTAAATAATAATGTGTATTCACAAGATCTCAGTGCTTACAATGATGCAGAAAAGACCGGTGTGGAGCTTAGTGGGAGAGCTTTAGCAGATATCTCTGTAATGGATATGTCAGTTGTACTACCATTCACATCTGAAGAAGTTAATTTAATTGATGCATTGGGCCTCAGGGAGAGTGTGTCACAGCCTCAGGAATTCAGCGTCTCTGGCTCAGTGAAGTATGACAAAAATAAAGATATGCATGTCATTAACCTACCATTCTTAGAACATTTACCAGTTTACGTTGAACAAGTCAGAGGCACCATTCTATCCACACTGCAGGCCATACAAAGTTACCTGAAGAACATTGACATAGAACAACATATGAGAAAATACAAAGCAACTTTGGATAAAATCCCACAGCACATTAATGATTACATGGACAAATTAGATATGAAAGGCAGAGTTAGCAGCATGAAAAACAATTTGGTTGCTTTCACAAAGGACTACAGAGTAACATCTGATGATCTCCAAATTATGCTGGAAAAAGTTATGGACAATCTTCAAGAAATACTGTCTCAGTTGCAGGTCTATCTGATACAAATTGAGCAATACATCAAAAATTATTATGGGCATTATGATATTAAAGCACTTATTGCTCAGCTTCTTGATCAAATAGCTGAAACACTGACAGATCTAGATAACAAATATAACATAAGAATGACTGTAGTTGACGCTATTCAAAAAATTCAATTTTTTTTTCACCAGTATCATCCTAGCAAAATCGGAAGCAGTGCTTTGGCTTGGATTAAAAATGTAGATGATGAATATAGGATTACTGCCAGAATACAGGAAAACCTGGAACAACTCAAGTTTCAGATTCAAAATATTGATGTCAGACGCATTGCAGAAAGTTTGAAACAGCAGATTAAAACCTTTGATGCTAAAGAAGTTTTAGAAAAATTGAAGCTTTCATTACCAGTTGAAAAAATTAATGAAATTCTTGAACAAATCAAAGACTTTATTCTAAATTGGATGGAGGAGTATGAAGTGTCTGAAAAGATCAGCGCTTTTCGAGACAGTATGCACAAACTGATTGTAAAATATGAAATTGATAAGCAGATATATTTTTTAATGGATAGGATGATAGAACTGCTTAACCAGTACAGAATAAAAGAAACTGTCTATAAACTGACTGTCTACCTGAAAAATATTGATGTGAAGTCATGCTTTGATAAAGTTGTTGCTTTTATTGATGATGCTGTCAAGAAAGTGCAAACCTTTGATTATGAAATGATGATAGAGGATGTCAACAAGTTCCTTGATGTGATTATTAAAAAGCTCAAGTCTTTTGACTATAACCAGTTTGTTGATGACACAAATAAGAAAATCCAAGAAGTAACTCAGAAAATAAATGAGGAACTCAGAAATCTTGAGCTTCCACAGAAAGCAGAAGCTCTGAAACGGTATATGAGAGATTTTAGAGCTGTGATTTCAAAATATGTTGAAGACCTAAGGGACACCAAGCTTGCTGTAATAATTAACTGGTTCAAGGAGCTCATAAACTCAACAACATTTGCTAACCTTAAAGCCAAGGTAAATGAACATCTGGAAGACCTGCGAGAGAGGATTTCTGAAATGGATATTTCCCAGGAATTCCACTGGTATCTTCAGCAAATAAGCCAATTGTACAATTCTGTTGTAATATGCATTTCTGACCAGTGGAACATAGCTTTTAAGAAAATCGTTGCTTTGGCTGAACAGTATGATCTAAAAAATTGGGCTGAAAATTTAAACCAGTTTGTTGAAACAGGATTTAAAGTCCCTGAAATCAGAGCACTTATAGTCACTATACCTGCCTTTGAGGTTAGTCTCCGAAGTCTTCGGGAAGCAACATTTCTAACACCAGACTTCTTTGTTCCACTGACTGATCTGCATATCCCCTCCTATGAGATAAATATTAAGAGACTAAAGGACATGAAAATCCCAGTGAAATTTACTACTCCGGAATTTACAGTTCTAAATACCTTTAAAGTTCCTTCCTACACAATTGACTTGAATGAGATTAAATTCCAGATTTTGAGAACAATAAACAAACTCATGTCTGGTGAATTTCAGTTGCCAGCAATTGATTTGTATTTCAAAGATCTGAAGATAAGCGATATGCCTTTTTCTGACATTTCTTTCCCAGAAATACAAATGCCATCATTTCAAATACCAGAATTATTGATTCCAAAGCTAAATCTAAATGAGCTCCAGATTCCTACCATGAAGATACCAGAGTTCCAGCTTCCGCGTATCCCACATACTGTGGTTGTCCCTACATTTGGCAAATTGTCTGGTGCTTTCAGAGTCACCTCTCCATTCTTTACACTGTCTGCACAAGCTGAGGTTCATAATACTACAACGTCTACAAACAGTCCAGAATTTGTGACCTCTCTTTCAGCTCAAACAATGTCCAAATCAGACTTCCTAGTTTTCAGTGTTATTGCAGATTCACGTCTCTTAGCCCCTGAGATGAAGCAGCTGAACCTTAAAAATTCCATGAAGGTCAACCACAGGTTCCTTAAAGTTGATCACACCAATGAAGTAGTATTTTTAGGGACTTCTGTAGAAGGTGAAGCTGAAACTAGAGCAAACTTATATGCAATGAAAAATTCAATAGAACTACAGAATAATTTAATGGTCAAGCTGCAAAGAAGAATTTGGATCCAGAGCGGAACGGCATATTCCCACAGGCTGAATATTCCACAAGCTGATTTCTCCAGCCAGGCTGATTTGGTGAATAATATGACAACAGAGGTAGAAGCAGGACACATAGCTTTTACTTCCACTGGTAAAGGAAACTGGAAATTGGCTTCTCCTAATTTCTCTGATGAAGGCACTCATGATTCTCAAGCCACTTTCAGGGTTGAGGGCCCCATTATTACATTTTCTGCCAACAACAGAATAAATGATAAGTACCTGAAAGTCAACCAAGCTATGAGATATGAATGTGGTGTCCTAAATTATGCAATGCTTCAGATTCAGTCTGAAATTGAGTCACAGCGTGTGGGACGTAGCGTTCTGAATGTAAAAGGCTCAGGACAGCTTGGAGGAATGAAAGTAGAATTAACAGGCTCTCACAATGCTCGGCTCAATGGACGGATTACTGGAACTGTAAATAATGAGTTTTTCTTCTTGGCACAGCCTTTTGAAATTCGTCTATTAACAAACAATGATGGAAATGTGAAAATCAGCTTCCCAATGAAACTGACTGGGAAAATTGACTTCCTGAATAACTATGGTTTTGCACTTAGTTCCTCTCTTCAGCAGGTCAACTGGCAGGCTACTGGCAGGTTCAATCAATACAGATATTCCCATAATATGTCTGCTGGCAACAATGATGACAGAATTGAAGCTCATGTTGAAATGAATGGAGATGCCAATCTGGACTTCCTAAATATTCCTCTAACCATTCCTCAGCTTCAGGTTCCCTACACTGGAATCAAAACTCCTCAGCTAAAAGATTATTCACTGTGGGAACAGGTAGGCCTGAAAGATTTATTGAAGACAACAAGACAATCCTTTGATTTAAATTTGAATGCTCGGTATGAGAAAAACAAAGACATGCATGTAATCCCACTTCCTTTAACAACAGTGCATGAAGCACTTAATAAGTACATCATTTTCTTCAACAAGTATTTTGAGAGAGGAAGAAACACTGCTTTAGATTTTCTCACAAAGTCATATAATGAAGCCAAAACAAAATTTGACAAATACAAAATACAGACTTCACTGAACAAATTGCCACGAACCTTCAGGATTCCAGGATACACCATTCCAATTGTGAATATTGAGGTTTCTTCCTTTACTGCTGAGATGCCAGCCTTTGGTTACATGCTCCCAAAAGAAATAAGTACAACAGGATTCACAGTCCCATTTATTGGCTTTTCTGTACCATCTTACACACTTGTCTTACCTTCTCTGGAGCTTCCAGTCCTCCATGTCCCACAGGACCTACGCACTCTAAAGCTTCCTAGATTCAGAATCAACAGCCCATCAAACCACATCTTAATTCCTGCCATGGGAAACATTACTTATGACTTCTCATTTAAATCCAGTGTGATCACTTTAACTGCAAATGCCGGGCTATTCAATCAGTCAGATATTGCTGGGCAACTGAGTGTCTCATCCTCTTCTGTCATTGATGCACTGCAATTTAAGCTGGATGGCTCAACAAGTTTAACAAGAAAAAGGGGGCTGAAACTGGCCACAGCATTGTCCCTGAGTAATAACAAATTTCTAGGAGGAAATCATGACAGCACTGTTAGTCTCACAAAGAGGAACATGGAAACTTCAGTGGAAACAAATGCAGAAATCAACACACCAGTTTTAAAAATTAATTTCAGCCAAGAACTTTTGGGAAATACCAAGTCAAAACCCACTCTTTCCTCAGGACTAAAATTAATGTATGATTTTAATACTTCTAAATATGGTACCAGTGCTAAGGGAGGAATTGCTCACAAATTTGCTTTAGAGAGCCTTACATCTTACATATCAGTAGAAACTTCTACAAATGGGGATATTGATGGAGCATTTTACACTGGAAATGCATTTTCTGGGCATCTAGACTATGAGGCAAACACCTATCTGAATGCTAATGGTGCTCGGTCATCTCTCAAGCTTGAGGCACACTCCAAAGCAGATGGACTCTGGAACAATGAAATTAAAGAAATACTTGCAGTTGAAGCATCTACCCGTCGTGTTTATGCTGTCTGGGAGCACAATGGGAAGAACTATGCACGATATACACCTCTTTTCACAACAACAGGGGCTCAGAAATGCAAAGCAACCTTAGAGTTGGCTCCTTGGGGCATATCAGCAGATCTTCAGATTCAAGCCAATCAGCCAAATACCTTCCTGAACACAGCCTCAGTTAATCAAGTTGTCGCAGTGAAAATCAGTACTGCAAACCAGAAAGTTGGCTGGAAGGGTGAAGGCCAAATTCAGTCATTATCTCTTAGTCATGACATGCAGTTATCAAATGAAAACTCAAAGGCAAAGTTTGATATTTCTGGATCTTTGGAAGCATACATGGATTTCCTCAAAAACATAAAGTGCCCCATTTCAGAAAAGAGCTTATGGGATATCTTGAAATTGGACGTCACTACCAGTACTGACAGAAAACAGTACTTAAATTGTTCAGCATCCCTCGTGTACACAAAGAGTGATGATGGTTACTTTTTCCCCATACCTGTGAATAAGCTGACTGATGGCTTCACTTTCAGTATTCCAGAGTTACACTTAAAGGCTCCAAGCCCTGTTCTTAGCACTCCAGAGTTCAAAGTTCCTTTCACCACTCTCCAGATCCCAGCACAAACTATTGACTTGCGCAACATTAAAGTTCCACAGACTCTAAACACAATGCCATTTGATGTCAACTTACCCACGCTGCCAAAACTAAGATTCCCCAAAGTGGATGTAGGAGCAAATTATATTACATTAGAAGAATATAAAATACCATATCTTGAAGTGACAGTACCTGAATACCAAATAACTGTGTCTCAATTCACTCTTCCAAAGAGTATTTCTCTTGGCAGTTTCCATGTAGATCTGGATGAAGTAGCTAATAAGATTGCAGATTTTGATCTGCCTACAATTACAATTCCTGAACAGAAAATTGAGATACCCCCTCTCAAATTGTCCTTGCCTGCTGGAATATACATCCCATCATTTGGTGCCTTGACTGGATCTTTCAAAGTTGCTTCCCCTTTGTACAATGTCACCTGGAGAACAGACTTAGCAAACAAAAAAGACTCTTTTGAACAGTCCATTGACTCTACCTGCAGCTCAACATTGCAGTTTCTGGAATATGACTTGAATGGTAAGGCATTAAAATTAAATAAGCCACAAATTTGGGAGTAATACTTTATACTGGCTTTTTTTCAGGTTGGTTTTTTTTTTAGTGACTTTTTATATGAAGTTGTTGCTGTCTATTTAACATAGACATTAGACTATACTTTTATCAGTAGCAGAATGTATTCATGAATTGTTATCAGAGTCTCAGCCATTCACCCTGAAGGCTAGTGGCTAGATATCTGAATAATTAATGCCATACTGTGAAAAAAAAAAAAGGGAAAGATCTCTTTTTTTGTGTAGCAGTTTATTACTTTAAATTGTGAGCAAGATAACATTTCTTTATTACTTACATGCAAAGGAGAGAAGGCGGACTGACTTTTTATCTGATAAAGAAATACCTATGTTTTACCTTAGGCAATGAGCATATTTGATTTCAGAAATTATTTGAACTCCAAAAACTCTGGAGATCCATATAGCACTGAGTTCTAGACTTTATAATAATACTAAAAAATATGCATCAGAATAAATTTCTAAACTCTCAAGAAATTAGAATCCCCATTTATGATCTGATGAATGCAAAATGCTCTATCCATGTTGCTCTAAATATAGAGAAGAATTGAACTTTAAAATACTCTGGTTGACCAAATATTTTTGAAACTTTTTATTTGGGGCATTATGGGCATTCAGTTTCTTGATGTATAATTTTACATCTTAGTGAAACACCCCACAACTGGTTATTTAAGATACAATTGGATATGTATTTTGCATTGTTTGCTGGTAAGTTCTTGAAATACACACAGTTGAAACCTTTTTCGCAGTGGCTTCAAACTATAAATATGAAGAAGGAGTGTTTGTTATGAAGACAACTGGCAGCTTTTCACATCGTGACATGAGTGCAAACTACAAGGAAGATCTTACCATTTCAGGAATTAGGTAAAGATTTGCTTTAATAATACAATGTATAATGGACAAAATTGCCAATGAAGCATTGTTGCTTTGCTCTCTAATGCCCCAGAGTGCTTTGTTGTAGTTAACAAGAACATGTATAGCTACCATGTCATTATTGGCTGTGCATTTTTCCCTCTTGAGATAGCTGGAAAGCTGTTCCCTCTCATCAGCCCCATTTGAGAAAACTGTTGAGATATAAGCACAGTATTTTATAATCAGAGCAGTTCTAGATCCAACCATCAACATAGCTGGGGTTATTTTTCACTAAATCCCTCTGTCACCACAAGCCATCAAAGAGTATTTCTTATTTAGAAGTACCAGTACTAGGGATTACAGACTTGGCCTTTTAACTGCCTGTTTTGATCTGCAAGTGTTGTGTTGATATATCCAAAGGACAGAGTCTGTGAAGTCAAGTACAAATGCAGATAAAAAGTACTTCCTGTAGTTGTGTTGGTTTAAAACAACACAGCTTGTACAAAACTGTAGAAAACTGACAGCAGTACAGCTAAAGGTTTTGTTTTCCTGCCCTAATTTAATGAAAAATCTTAACAGAGCTCAATATAGTTTTATCTAAACCAGGAAAATTAGAGTGATGTGAAGTTCTAAATATGTTAGGCTAAGAAATATGGGTAGTAAGCCCCTACATTTTCATTTGATGACAAAGCCATTGTTTACATGCATATAATAGGTGGTATTGTATTTCGGCATCCTGCACTGGGCTTTTTCTTTGTGCATTTCTTCATAGCTGTGTATTCATTGTTGTTGCAGTGTCACAGAAAACAGTGTATCACTTGACATCATCAGCCCAACTTTCACAGATATTCATATGCATTATGAAGAGACGGAGAGCAGGTCATCTGGCTCTGTATCTTCACCCTCTGCTGGTACCTTGGGCTATGTCATTGATTTGGACGATGACATTCTCACGACAAAAGTTTACTACCGAACTCGGGTAAGTTTGATATGAGCAAAAGAAAGTAAAAAGGTTGGGAGTGGCTGGGGGAAAAGTTCGCTTTTAAGGTTTGTATATGTTTTTGTTGAGACATAAATTAACCACTCTTTCTCCAAAGTATATTATCAGTAATTAAAGTTTTTGTTTCTTACATTGGCCTTTACAATACTGAAAGTAGCATCTGTCTGAGGCTGTTTCAGCTCCTCCACGCAGTCAATTTACCCTCGCCTGTGATCAAGAAGACACACCCATTGAAAGTGAAGAATGTACAAAGCCATTTTTAGATAAGCCGCCCATCAGCTTTAATGTATACCCATCAGGCTACTTATAATTACTATAAAAGTGGCTATTCTAGGAATCAGACCACTGGAACAAGTCAGACCATCTATAGACTGTCCTTTTTAATCCATTAATACATCACAATACATTCTGAGAATTAAAAACCTTACTGGATTTACCAACAAAACATTCTGTTTTTTTGGCATACTACAACAATGTCAAACTTAAAATCTTGCCTTCCACAATGAAACGCTAATGTAGGAGTCCCAAGCAACTCACAAATCACTATTATGAGTGAATTGTTATCGAAAAATGGAAAATTTGTTTCTGTAAATAGTTTCTCATTTGAGGATCTTTAATTACTCTGGGTAACTAAACTGTCTCATTGATTTAAATTATTACAAAATTGAATTATTTAGTATTTTCATATGAAGAAAATGCTTTTTGAATTCACTTTAAGTTATTTCAAGAATGAGTAGGCTGATTTTCCCAAGTAATTCAGATGCCTTATGAGACATGAGAGACATTTACTACAAAGAAAGGAAAAATCTTATTTGCAGTCAAATTTTAAACATTAACAGACAGTTATGTTCTGGTGCTGCTATTTGAAGAGGCACATATAAGCTTGATACTGTATATCTTTTTCCAAAATAACTTTTCAAGATGAGAGCAAACACATAGTAAACAAAAATATTGTAGTGTATTTGTCTTAATATATAATAAAATTAAAGATAGAAAATGAGGATGCTGAAATATAAAGGCTCAAAGGTGGGTGCCAGGAGGATGGTGCCAGACTCTTTACAGTGGTGCCCAGTGACAGGACGAGGAGCAATGACCATAAACTAAAACACAAAAAGTTTCACTTCAACATGAGAAAGAGCACCAGAACAGGCTGTGAAATCTCCCTCTATGGAGACATTTAAAACCTGCCTGGATATGTTCCTGTGTAACTTGCTCTAGGTGGTCCTGCCTTGGCAGGGGGGTTGGGCTAGATGTTCTCCAGATGTCTCTTCCAACCCTAATGATTCTGTGACTCTGTGAAATATACCCACAAATAATTTTGGATTTATTTCATATACAACCTACCTTTTTATTCTTCTCTATATTTTCAGTTTGCTCCTCAGAAGGACATTGACATATTAAAAAGTGAGATATCATCCAACAAAAATGGCCTGATTCAAATGAAATTCAACTGGAATGAGGATGCTGCCAAAGACTTGCTGTTGGGTCTAAAAGAAAAAGTACCTAAGGTGACAAATGCAGTCTATAAATATGTTAATCGGTATCATAAGGAGCACATGGGACTGGAAATTAGTGCTGCCACCTTAAAGATGAAGAACATCATGCAGAATAATGCTGACAAAGCATACACATTTGCCGTAAAACAAATAGATCAAATAGATGCTCAGCTTCGCACAGCTGCCAATGAGGCCTCTGGCAAATATCAGGAGATGAAGGTCAAAGCTAAACAGCTGTATCAAAAAGCAGCAGATCAAGCTGAACAGTTCGCCTATCAAAAAATAAAAGCAAAGCTTTTGGATGCTACAATTGACATAATAGAAGAGTATCACAAGAGAATAAAACACCTAATTGACTCAGCCATTGAATTTCTGAAGACCACAAAATTCCAGGTCCCTGGGCTGACTGAAAAGTACACTGGTGACGAAATATACCTTATGACTACAGAGAAGGTAGCAAAAACCACTGATTTATGCCTTTCAAAATTTCAGGAGTACTTCGATGCCTTGATTGCAGCTATCAATGAGCTAGAAGTTAGAGTTCCTGCTTCTGAAACAATTCTGAGAGGTCGTAATGTACTTGACCAAATTAAAGAAATGCTGAAACAGTTGCAGGAAAAAATCAGGCAGACATTTGCTACTCTCCAGGAAGCTGACTTTGCAGGAAGGCTTAAGCAACTGAAACAAATAGTGCAAGAAGTTTTTCAGAAGGTAGAAGAAATGGTGAGAAGCTTGCAATCCAAAAATTTTGAAGACATCAAAGTCCAAACACAGCAGCTGTACAAAGATGCAATGGCTTCAGAGCATGCACAGAAACTGAGAGATTTGGCAGAAGATGTCAAAAAATACATTTCTCAGCTTAAAAATTTTAGCCAGAAGACTTTCCAGGACCTTTCAGAAAAGCTGCATCAGCTGCTCCTTTATGTAAAGGCTTTGCGGGAGGAATATTTTGATCCAACTACACTTGGATGGTCAGTGAAATACTATGAAGTGGAAGACAAGGTACTAAGATGGCTGAAGAATCTAATAGATACACTAGTGGATTTGCACAACAAATATGTCGGAGATCTTGCTGACTCAGTTACACACCTGACAGACCAAGTTAGAGAACTGGTGGAAAAGTACAGCCAGGAGTATTATGACGTTATAACTGATGTTGGAGGAAAAGGCAGACTGAAGGTCATGGAGCTATCATCTGCTACTCAGGAAAAAATCCGATACTGGTCTGCAGCTGCTAAGAGGAAAATCAATGAATATAACAAGCAAGTCAAAGAAAAACTCCAGGAGATCTATGAGCAGCTTAGTCATTCCCAAGAAAAGCTAGTCAGTGAGGCCAAAAGGTTAATCGATCTAACTATAGAAAATTACTCTGCATTCCTGCAATATATCTCAGAGCTTCTTCGTTGGTTTCAGCAAATAGCAGCTGAGAGCATAAAGCCATATATAGCTGTTGGTCAAGGAGAGCTCAGAATAGGTACCCAAGCCATTTGATTGGCAGTCCATTTACCAAATGCCACCAGAAAAGCAGAAGCACTCAGGAAAAAAGTGGAACTAACATGCACACTGATTCAGCAAGGCATTGAGCAAGGCTCCAGAAATGGGAAGAAATGCAAAGATTCATCGATGAACAACTTGTGACTGGGCAACTGAGTTTTCAGATTATGAAAATATTCAGCAGCACATGAAGACCTGAATGGACCTCCGGAAGAGAAGTAGTAAGTTTGCACCACAATGTATTTAAAAATAACAGCAATTAGCATACTGGAGCTTCAGTTAGATACTGTTTGAATCCGAATTTGTAAATGAAAAGTGAATAATCTACACTAGGTTATTTTAATAAGCTTAATAAGCAAATAAATGAGCTCTTTATTACATTTTTGTGTTATTCATTGCAGCTGCTTTTACTTGGACCATAGGGCTTAATCCAACAATTGTCAAGGTCAATGGGAAGTCTTTGCTTCAATTTCACTGTGTGTTGGATCAAGCCAATAATGTGCAATACATTTTGTAAATAGTCACAAAAGCTGTGGAATACATAGAATAAAAAGATTTTAAGAGAAAGGTCACATTCATATGCCAGTTGAAGGACAACCTAGAAACATATCTATTTCCCAGCACAGATACCTTAGTAGATAAGTTTGGGAAAAAAAGAAGAGGAAAAATATACACAAAACCATGAAGATGAAAAATAATGAAGTATGGAAATAACATCAAAAAGCGAAAAAGAACATAGAAATATATATAGAAATCTGACTTCTGGAAAACTGCAGATAATAATGCCAATGTTCTGTTAAGAAAAATGAATTTATGCATGTACCTGTTTTCAGAGAACTATGCCAAGAATTTTAGATGGGTTTTCTTTCTACTGGCTAATTTATAATACAGAAATACAGGGTTTTCTTACCTGTTGCCCCATGATATTTTTGTTTTCACATCAAATTGTCTAACTTCTAGTTATTGCAGGTTCAGTTAACTGCTGAAGTTTCACTGATGTGACTGTATATGATGGGATTAAAAAAGTTTTCCCTCAGCCTCCTCGGCTGAAACCTAGGCCTCATTTAAATGAATTTTCAATTTAAAGATAAATTTAAATAATGTTGAAGAATTCACTCAGAAAATAGGACTGCTTTTGAGTGGAAAATATGTGGACCTCTTATGGTTTATTTTCAGTTGTTGGAATACTACATAGACAGCCCTTGAAAAAGGCATACTCAGGCTGAAATAATGTTACCTCTTTGAGAATAAACTCTTTAACAAACAACACTAGAAATTTTGTGTGTATGTTTTCTATTTAATCAGTTCACTCTGCAATATGGTTGTTGATTGTTCATTACTAGATAAACAGTCTGATTTTATCCCATGGAATGACTGGTTACATACATGAAGCAATGGAGCACCAGCTTACAAATACCCAAATGAGTCTGGTGTCAGCAGACACATATTTACAGCACAGAGCAGTACCATGTAAAGACGGTAGCTCAGGTCCTGGAGATGGGAGATTCCAGTGCCTATGTTGAGTTTATGCAGCAATAATGCTCCCACCTCTATAACTGGTCTGCACCAACATAGCCAGATCTCAGAGCAAGTTGGGCTATAGGATTTCAATATCCCTATTGCCAGTTAATATTATTACCTGAGTAAGCCTGCCAGTAATGATTTTTATCAGATGAGCTACATTAACCCCAAAATCAGAACCCGACAAGTACAGCAGTATACACAAACCTGTCTAGATGTCAGCAGAGTGGGCATCTCTTAGAAAGTAAAGTAAATCCCTTTTCTCTTTAAAGCTTTCTTCCATCACAAATACAGAAATAATTCTCAGACAAAGAGATAGAGTAGTCCCCTGTGAACTGTAAAATAAGGAGTTTTCATTGTGAATAGAATTAATCTGCATATGTCACCCTGCCCAGGAGAACCAGAGATATAAACATCCCTGTTTACTTGTCCTACTGAGTATCCCAGTAAATAAAGATATTGGCTGCAGAGCCCTTTCACCTTCATTAACAAGGAAACTGAAGACCATGGGTCATCTGATCTTTACTTGATGTCAGATTGCACAACTCCTTTCCCTGAATTTCACAAATGTTTAAGCACAACCAGATTTCTCAGACACTGTTTGATTCTTGCTTCCCTTCATCATGACAAATGGCCCTGTGAAACAAAGGACAATAGAAAAAAATATAACAATTATGGGAGAAGAGAGATTTAAAGTTTTGTTTTCTTTTGTTTTCCCCCACATGAGCATTTATTTGTGTCCATCATCCATTCTTGGGAGGGTTATAAATTCTAAAAATGATTTACTTATAAAGAATGGGTTAACTGAATAATAAATATGCCAAATAGCATAAATACTGTCTCTCTTTGGCAAGAGTGAAGCTTCCCAAAAGCAAACACAATAGTTTGCACACTAAACTGTGGTTAGAGGTTAGAGGAGATTTCCAAGTCTCATAGCAGCATTGCAGCCAATTGGATTAAAGGTTCAATCCTGTAATCAATGTGACAACTATCTTGCAGTCATCTCACAAGTTGGTTTTGGGAAGGACTGGAAGCAGAACATTGCTCTCAAAAATAAGATCTTGCTGGAACTTAGCTGCTGTTAAATCCCCACACCAGAGAGGTCATCTGAAGTACCCCTTTGAAACTCTGGCATTCTGATACCGGGAGGAGTTGTGCATGTTTACATGTGTGCATAGGTACGTCCCACAACCATATGCAACCAGGTGTAACTTTAATTTCCATGGCTTTTCCTGTTGTTTGTTGTTTTCTTTTTATTTCAGCTTCTAGAAAATTTTTACCTTTTTTTTCCACATATTACAGAAACGTGTACAAAACCAGAATTAACCAAATTTTGCTGCAATTCACTCATGAAAATTTTTCAATATTTGAAATATTATTAGTTCTATTTTGGCTTCTTTTTTCAGTCTAATTCAATATTTGATTCTATTTTTCATTCAATTGAATTGTGTGGGAGATAACGGGATCAGCAGCTATCTGGAGCTCAGTGACACTGTTTCTTTTCTTCTTTTATTTTCTTTTTCTATAGTCTTCATCATCTGAATTCTCATAAATGCTAGAGGGGCTTTTCTTTATAATTTACAGCAAGTGTCAGACATAAAGCAGAACTGGTTGTAAAAGTTTAATTAAGTGAAAAATTTTAATAAGAAATTCAGAGAACAATATGCCCTGCTCTAAGTGATTGTAGAAATAACATTGATAAGAAACGTGTGTGTTCCTAAATGAAAAACTGTTGCAGACATAATACAGCAAAAATGTTCCAGAATTTTATATTATGCAACTAACTAGAGCTGATTTTTTATTAAGTGATTTAAAAATCACATGTATCATTTGCTGCATATACAGAGATACACATCCACACACACCATACAGTGCATCATCCACCTCTGGGTCTAAATTATGTTGCTGATACTTTTAGAGCAGCTGTCATTATGGTCTTACTGATACCTTACAAAGTTAATATTCAAACATTTAGTTGTTCAGTAAGTGACACCAAATTTTGTACTGCTCTTCTGCTGGCAGATTTATTGCTCAGGCGGGAAACCAGAATTTATTAAAGGACATACAGACATACGGAATTGCTTGTATTCCATTTCTATACAGCCAAATCCTGGCCCAAGTGAAATCGATGGCAAAATGTCTATTGGCCTCAGCAGGAGTAGGCTTTGGCCAATTAGGTGTATAACTTGAGAAGCACTTTGGGATCCTGTAGGACAAAGGCTATATTATCATCTATAAAAATCTACACAAAAATATCTTTGAAAAACCATGCAGACAGGAAAATTAATCACTAACAAATTCAACACAGGCCAGAATGAAGGTTACTTGCACAACACCAACCAGAGTCCCTTTACATATTTTTACCCAGTTTTACCTAATATCACAAAGAAAGTCTGCCAGTGCCAAGAATCCTGGGTTCTGGCCCATACCTTAAACATGGAAACATCCATATACCTCTCATCACCCTCTCCCTAATTTCATTATCCATTCAAAGCATTATGGGAAACTGGGACCTTGTAGAACAAAAGTATATGTTGGAGGTTTGCAAGACCCTACTTTGAAAGTCTTAAGCAACCCAGTCTGAATTGAAGGTTGCCCCTGCTTTGAGCAGAAGGACGCACTAGAGACCTCCCAAAGTTGCTTCTAACCCGAGTTACTCTGTGACTCTTTGTGACTAAATTGGTATGGCTTTATTTTACCATACTTAACCCCCTACTTGCCTTTGGTAAATGGTTTGTGAGAAATTGGCTCCATCATTATTCTAAGATATCTTTATACAAAGTTTTATAGTATCCCTGCATGTAAATGCATTATCATCCTGATTGCAACCATGGGACATAGGCCCAAATACCCCAATAACACTCAGAGGCAACTCCTTCTAAAGCCTTTAAAATTCTTAAGTTTTAAACCAGTGACTGGCTTGAGGGGCAGTTAATGTACAAAGCCAATAACAAGATGCTAGTAGACCCCTATGCTAAGGCAGTCAAATCAAGATTCTGCATTTAGCCATAAACCACTCATTTCCCAGGTTTATGCTTACTCCCTCACACTTCACACTCCCATTGAGTCTGTATCACATTATACTGCAAAAACAGAAGAAAGAAAAGGGGAGCCATAGTATCGCTGTCTCTCAAATTCAGCATAGGTGTCAGCATAGGTGTTAGTTTAATTTCTTTCAAGAAAACTACCTTTGAATGTTCTCAGAGACATTAATTAAAAAAAAGTCTCACAAACATCTGCTACGTTTCTGTTATGTGCTACTTCAGACAGACGTTTTTATTGTTAGCAGGCTGTTTGTCTCTCCATAATGCTGTTTTTCAGTTGTTACTATATTTGTTTCGTTAATAAACCTTTGTTTTTCTCTGTGGTAATGACTGGCTTACAACTACTTAAAAACAATATGGAAAATTATACAAAAGCATTTAATTTTAAAGTTTCAGAACAGAAAACCAGCCAAATTTGAAGCAACACACATCCCTCACACATAGCCCGTATACACAAAGCAATGAGGTCAAACGCATTACAGCAGTACAAACCCCACCTTGTCTCTCTCAGGCACATCTGTCTATATGTGCACACATACATGCAAACACATGCACATGTACAATGTACATTACTGTCAAGTTAAAAGCCTAAACCTAATCCTTAATCCTCAGGTCATCCCCTTCATTTTAGCATATTGAGCCAGGCAACTCTTTTCAACATGCCTGTCAACAGTTAGCTGACGTAACTCTTCACACTCAGGTCCCATTAATTCAGTAGCTTCACTAAGGTTTTCCATCAAGGTCATCATCTAAAGCTTCAATTTTTCTTTGAACACAAAAGCAATGAGTTTTAATGTTTAGATGTTGCAGTGAGGCAGATTGAATTAATTTTGTTCTTTCAATGGAAATACTCTGATGAATTTGATGTACAATTTTGTGGAGATATGGTTCATCTTATTCAACATTGGCCAGTTCCTCCACCAAAAGATTTGAACTGAAGTTTTCCAGTCCTTTTAGAACAACATTTTTGTTTTTTAAAGGTTTGTTGATATTTTGCTAGCCCAGTAACAACCTGGTGACTTGTTTGTGGCCATGTGTATAAGTGTGTCATCTGGACTTCTATGTCTTCCCTCTTCAAGTTTCTACTGAATGTCACTATCCTTCTGCCTTCTTGCAAATCTGCCAAATGTATACCCCATGTCTGATTACCCATACGACATATTATGGAGACTGGATTTAGTTTTAATAGCTCACATTCTGGATTAGGGTTCAGTTCCTGGCCAGTTTGGGATCTACTGTATGATTCAGTCACCTCATTTTCTGATATACTAGCTTCCCATAAGTAAAATCAGAATTATACTTCTCTACTTTTGAATGGAGTTGTCAGAATAAAACAAATTCATTACCTGGAGGTAATCTAATGAATCTAATGGTGCTGAAGATCATGAAGTAGATAGGCACACTGTAATAGCAACAAGAAATCAAGATACATGTAATGACTTCTCTTTCCCATCATCGTGTTCATTGTTTTAGAAATTTAGGGTTGATTTCATGTGCTAAATCACTCAGAAACACTCTAGTCCAACCCAAAACCATCATACATACCAGGCATCAAACATATAACACTCTCATAGAGATAAATGACCTGAGGAATGGACTCAATGGCTGCTAGCAGTTAATTTATATCGTGGTTTCACCATAAACTTTTAACTTTGGAAATAATCTGCCACCCGTTTCAATTTTTGGCTGCTACATAATGCACCTTTGTGAAGGCACTTCTATGTCTAATGGAGATGTTTCTTTTTATGGATGAACATTTGTTTAAAAATAACAAATAGTTATCTCATTTACCATTCACAAAAAGCATGCCACTTAACTGTCTGTAACCAAGCCTCATTTCATCTGGTTTAATGTTTAGCAAGGCATGCAAAATAGTTGATATTACAGGGAGATGATTTATTTAATAAAATTAGATTACTTTTTTTCTATTTAAAAAACCCCAAATAATTGCAACAAAAACTGTTTAAAGTAGAAAAGCATAGCCTGCAAAGATTGATAGCAAAAAGTCAGCACATATTGGAAAGTCTGATGCTAAGCTCAGCTGCTTCTTCATCCCGTCTCCACTTCTGCTCTGTATCTGGTGTGCAGCCAGTCTCCGTTTCTGAAGTTGAGTACTCCCATAGTGATTACTGATATCCACCATAATGTAGTTAGCAGATACCCCATTTGTTCCGCTGTGGATAAGGTTGCAACAGAACTTCTTTAAACACACTTTTTTTCCATTGGGGACAATAAAGTTTAGGATATATATAGATATAGAGTGTAATATGCCATGTATAATATATACATTTACATGTTATATCTATGATTTACTTATCTGTGTTCGCCTTGTGGACAAGAAATTGAACAGGAGTCAGCAGTATGGTGTTTTGCCCAAGAAGGCCAGCTGCATATTGGGCAGCTGTAACTAGCAGGTCAGGGAAGAGATCCTTCTCTTTTATTTGGCATTTGTGAGACCACATCTGGATTACTGTGTCTGGTTTGGGGATCCCCAGTGAAAGACATGGACATACCGGAGTGAGTTCAGCAGTGGCCAACAGCCTAGTCAGGGAGCTGAAGCATACAGTGTGTGAACAAGGGGGAGATAGGTGAATGGATAGATAGATCTGTTGAGTCTTAAGAGGAAAATGCTAAGGGGAGACATCATTTCTGTCTTCCATGACCTGTTGCACAGTTATAGAGAAGAGAGAGTCAAGCTCTTCTCAGAGCAAAAGTCATTTCACAAAAAGCAATAGATAAAAGACACAGGAAGGAAAGAAAAAAGTCACCATGTGAGTGATCAAACACCATCATAGATCCCAGACAGGTTGTGGATACATTCTCACCTCTTTACTGGCAGAGACTCCTCAAAGGAAAGCTTAGTTGTAGGTGACCCAGCCACAGGAAAATCTTAAAGTGCAACTCATGATCAGTCATGCAACCCAAATGTGTATTAAACCTGGCTTCAACACTTCTTGTGCTCCCAAAACTATTTAGTGTAATGTAAGCGGAGGAAGTTCACATTCCCCACTCACACGGGAAGCCACAGAAATTGCTCTAGACAACATTTTGTTGTCACCTGCTTTGCTGCTGTGTTTATCTCCAAATGATGGAAAAACTGGTTTTGGAAAACTATAGGCAAATAAACATGATCTTTTGTTTAGATGTAATGCATTCCTCTTACTCATTGGAAGCCTTTTTGAGATTAATCTAAGATTGTTGCTCTTGCAGTCAACCAGATAAGGCTTTTTTCTTTTGGAGAAGGCAGGGGTCAGATGTCTACAATTTTTTTGGCTAAAGCAATGCTGATACTTTATGCAGTTGGACCTTTGTTCTTAAAATAAACACATAAACTTGGCCTAGAATAAAAAGTAATAGAATTTTTTGTTATTAGAATGCACTTGTAATTAGCAGAACCATTAACCAGCTGCTGTCCTTTTGCACTGCGTGAGATGACCACACTTGCCCCACATATTTTGGAGGACAAGAATGCAGGTACTACAATGTTAAGGATGTCAGAAATACTGAGGATACTTTTTAAAATACATTTACTACCTGTGTTTCTCCAGCTAAAGAGGTACTGTAAGAAGGCAAGGAGACTGAACAAGACAAGCAGTTTATGCCTGATTAATTTTATCTCTGAGCTTGTCTTCTAATACCACGTAATTACTGTTATCCCAGTTTGTTTGAGATAGTGCTGTCTAGGGAAAAACAAACAAAGAAGCAAACAAAAAAAATCACAAAAAAAGAACATTCATGCACATCTTTCTAAGGAGTGTCTGTAAAATATACACAAACTCAAACATGCACACCAGGGCTTGATGACCTATTTAAGAGGGCTGCAATTGCATCAATCCCTTGTATTAAAAGTTGTTTATGCCCTTTCCATGTCCCTTCAGGTACTGCCCTAGAAGTGACTGGTAGAAAGCTAGGAGGGATTTCTCCATATTCTATCCTTTCTTTAAGCCATTGATCTGGCTGCCAAAAGGCATAGTGAGTGCCTGCCAGACCATGCCCCTGTTTGTTATATACTTTCACAGAATCAGATTCACAGACTGGTAGAGGTTGGAAGAGACCTCCTAGAGGTCATCTTGTCCAAACCCTTTAACCAAGAGGCCCACCACCAGCCAGCTGCCCAGCATCATGTCCAAATGGCTTTTGAATGTCTCAAAGGAGGCAGACTTCACAATCCACTTGGGCAGCCTGGGCCGGTGCTCAGTCACACTCTGATATTAGAAGGAACCACCTGCGTTTCAGTTATGCTCATCGCTTCTGGTCATATAGTTAAAGAACACGCAATACTTTCACAGTGAACCAAGGAGGTGAAATATTACCTGATTAGCATTTTTCTTCCAGAATTTAACCTCCAAATCCTCAAATCCCAAGCACCACAAGCCTTTAATTCCCTTTTCCAGCATTATAAGTTGTTGTTCATTATTATTCGATTGTTTCTTCTCACTTGAGTGGTAGAAGATAATACATGTCACAGTGATGCACCAGCCCTGGTGAAGTCATGGCCATGTCACAGCAGGCGGAACATGGTGGTGGCCTTGTCACAGGTGGATTGGTGACAAAGCCAGGTTCGGTTGGCACAAAAAGGGCTTTGCCAACTCAGGCTGGCCAACAAGTTGGAGGTGAATGGGTGAGTAAGGGCCGGAAGGAGAAGGTGGGCAGAGCAGTGGCTGCTACACCTTTGTTGCTTTTCCTATGTATTACAGCCTCTGGCACTCAGCCAAAGAGCATTGCAACTTTCTAAATGGAAAATGATGTAAGATACAAGGAAATACACACAGCCCCAGTCACTACCATGTCATAGTCCTACCAGCAGCTGGAGATTCCTCACTGATATGGAGAAAGGAGCAAAAATCACCTATCATCTCTGTACCCCACCATAGTCCTAAAGGCAGCTGAAAGCTCTATTCATAATAAATCTGTGTGGCACAAAAGAACAGATATTAAACTGTTTAAAGCTAAAAACAAGTGTGACTGCAATTGGGGAAAACTATAGAATGCAAAACTCTTATGCAATACCAGTCAGAAAAGGACAGATTCAGGAAAAGCAGTGCAGCCCATGGAAGCCAAATAGTATCTTTAAGGAGGTACTATCCAAAAGGTCACTCATGATTAAGGGTATCCTGTGCTGAAGAGTGAAAAAACAACAGCTCCAGTAAGAGCCCTGGCTTTAGTGAGAGCCCTGGCTTTAGCTAAGGCCTTATAAATACATGGATGCAAGAGGAGGAGAAAGAATCTTCTTAAACCAGGCTCTTTCCCATATTTGGTGCATACACAGACCTCACATTGTGGCTTGACCTTCAGTGGTCTAAGACACTTGAAGTACATAACTTTTGGCAGCTCTACAGTGGGGTCAGCAACCTCTAGCAAGAGCCAGTAACAAAGAGCTCAGGTGCAATAACATCTTAAATCACCCCAGATGCTTGTTTGGCAATATGTGAGTCATGGATCCAAGTGGATGAGTATAAAATCCTAAAGGTTACATCCATACTAGTAAACTAAACAGTGTCAGAGCCATCAAGTCATCTGGAACAATTTGATCACATCCATAATACTAAACCCTCTTAACTTCTAGAACAGGACAGCCACCTTCATATTGCCTGCTGGCAATGGTCCCTGGCCTGTGTTAACTCACAAACCATACCTAGAAATTGTTTGGGAGATTGTTAGTCAATGTGGGCCAAAACCACACCAAGAACTGTTCTAACAATTGAATAGTGTGGATGAGTAAGTTCTAGTGCCTGTGCCCATGCCTTGACATTGTTTAAGATACTAGAATACATGTACCCATAGTTTTCCAAATGTGTCACTAATCTATCTGCTGTCCCTACATTTTTTGTCTCTGAATTTAGATATGCAAAACACATGGAGCCTGACAGTACCTCTTTACTCTGCATACTCCTAATTGGTGTGTTGGCATGCTGCACCCAAATTTTCCTCCATAAATATACATTTTTCAATGACTGCAAATTAATACATACTTGGAATATACCCCCCCATGTTTGGTCAAGCCAAGAATACTTTCAGAACTGGAGCAGTGTGGAATGCAAATCTGGAATGTATGACTGCTTGAAAGGATCCTGAATACCAGAAGAGTAGCAAGTTGGGCTTCTGAAGCTCAGTACTTACTGTATTTATTGCAAAGGCTTTGACTTTCTCTGGTTGTCAAGCTTCTGCAGTCACTGATGTGGTGTGAAGTGTCTTGGTGGTTTTTAACCCATCAAGTTTTCAAAGAAATCAGCAGACTCTGGTTCTGGTTCCAGAAACATATGCCAAAGGTAGACTTCTTGAACAGCACCTCTCCCAGAAACATGAGGTCATTTCTACAACCATCATAAATGCAAAACCATTCTTAGAAACCTCTGAAAGTGTATGCCCAAGAAAGTTGCACATGCGCCTACCTACTCAGACACCTGTTAGATGTTTCAGCCTCCTACGATAGCTCTTTAAATGTACACAAGGTTGTATACATCACAGTGCCTCCTGTATATTGCAGCTTTTGCCCAAGCCAAAAAAGGCAATGGGTCTTCACATCCTCTCTTTTCCCAGTGTGTAGCTCATGCTCCCACCCTCAGGCTGGAAAGAAGGAACAGTTTGGCCTGCAGGCCAGGGAAGGTTCTCAACACAGATAATGCGATTATCAAAGTACTTCCTTCCCGACCTCCGCACCAGAAGTACCGATGGAAGATATACCATCAGGATTAAGCCTTTCCAGGACTCAGTGGTGACCTTGGTGGCCCTACAAATCAAATATGATCATGGAAAAAGAAAATTCAAAGTTTTTCAGATAATCAAATCAACACAGAAGTGTTTTGCCCAAAGATTTTTGTGTTTACTCCCAAAACCACTACTGGTTTGAGCACTGCCTGTTTGATGCCACACTGCTTTTACTTTTCCCATGGAGAAAGAGCACAGGGAGTTATAACATAGTGGCAGTAAATGCAAAAACCTGAGAATATGCGAAACAAGCCCAAAACATAACTTTCTGCCTGTAAGTTGTTGGCTTCTTTTTTGCTTTAACCTGCTTTCCTTCCAAATACATTTTTTTTTCTGAATATTAACATTAAACATGCTTTGTTATTATTTAGTTACTTCATTTTTTATTACAGATCCCTAAATAGTTCTTTATATAAGAAAAAAATTAGTTTGCAGAAAAGACATGAGCCACACATCACTCCCTACCTCCCAGGAATAAAGTTTCAGGAGCAGGAATTCTACCGC
Organism: Psittacus erithacus; assembly: GCA_009867235.2. NCBI lineage: Eukaryota > Metazoa > Chordata > Aves > Psittaciformes > Psittacidae > Psittacus > Psittacus erithacus. The sequence continues at coordinate 19,412 of WYDI02024068.1, read as the reverse complement.
CGTAAAAAATGTTTTCCCCAGTTCTTTTGACAACAATTGTTTTAAATATGGTGTCAACAAATCCATTCAGATTTGGAAACATTTTGGCTTGAATAAATAACAAAATTTTTTTGAAATAACCTTTCCCCTGTACATATTCCAATAAACAAGGTCATGTTTTATTCAATAGTAATTATGAGGTGACCCTATAAATTATTGTCCAGTGATTCATGTTATACATAGACTTTAGGTCATACAGTTCATTCCAGACTGAAAGTGCTGCAAAGGATATATTGGGCTCTGGAGGAAACAGGGAAAGAATATAGTGTACACTTCATATTGGTATCATGGGAGACCTGGCTGTGAGAAAGCACTTTGCAACAAAACATACTGAAATTACTGCAACAAACCTGAGCTGAAGAAGCAACTGGAGTGCATGTTTTCCTGCTAACTAGAGAGAGGGAAGATCTCAGCTTGTCAGAAGAAGCAATTACTAGAATTAAATTTCCATAAGTTCTTTCTCTGTTCAGTGCTAGAAGATTAGGCATAATAACATTAACATGGTTTTGCTTCACAGCACTATTTATGATGATGTGACACTATAATATAAGAATCTATGTACTTCCTTCTCTCACAAATTTTCTTCAGTCTACCTGAAAACACTTTTTGTAGGAAGCAAGTGGACCTTAATTTTAGATGTGGAAAACAGGCATGAGCAACTAGAAGTGAACTAAGTGTCCTTCAATCACTTAGAAGCCCAGAAACCCAACTGAGAGCATGCGGGCCAAGGCACATACTACATCTGTCTGATTTCCTGAGCCATTTTTTTTCTATTCCAAACCTGTGTGTCTCTTAGAGAAATCAGCTCCTGAAGAAGGTAGACAACCTCTCTGCTCAGTTAACTGTGACAAAAATAAACAAACTAACCTCTTTGAAAATCAATCAAAGCTGGCAGGAGGAAGGAAATTCTTCACTAAACTGGGAAACCTATTTTCCCCATCCTGATTTGTTCAATTCTGTAGTTTAGTGATTCTGTATTTTGCCTTTGTTTTTAATAAACAGCAGAGAGAAGTGTCTTGTTCCAGGAAAATGCATCTCTGTTACTGAAGATGAACAGGTGACTCCACAACTGATTCTTTCTCCACAAACACCAAGCATAACCAACCCTTCTCTGCTTCCCAAACTCACAGCATTAAAAATGAGCCTTTTTTCCATGCCAGGTCATCTAGCCAGTCCTGCCTGTGGGCTGCCCAGGTGCTGCTGGAGAAATTAGCTGCAAATCAGGTCCAGAGCTGTAGCAGGATCAATTCACCCCAGCTGGTATCTTCCTGGCTATCTCACACCTCATATCACATCAGCAACGTGCTGGTATCCAATATATGTGGTAGAAAGGACTGAAAAGCCCCCTGAGGACAGCAGCTGAAGTGGGCTACTCCAGACAGAGTAGTTCATCCAGTCTAACCCTGCTTTCTAACCTACAGCTTGCAGAGTTCCGGAGAGGTGAGCTGCACAACCTTCCCTGCAACAGCATCCTACTCTCAGGGATTTTCCAGATAGCGTCAGAGGTTTATATAGCAGGAAGGTGCATTTGCTTTGTTATTCATATGCATAAATGATCATACATCTCATTTAGATTGGGTTAAAAGCACGAACTGAGATTGGCTTTACTGCACGTGTGCCCACATTGCCACCATCCCTGGAGGTATTTAAAAGACGTGTAGATGTGGTGCTTAAGGACATGGTTTAGTGGTGGGCTTGGCAGCGCTAGGTTAACTGTTGGAATCAATGATCTTAAGGGTCTTTTCCAACCTAAATGAGTCAATGATTCTATGATTCATCAATTCCAGATTTACTTTTCCCTCTCCAGAGTTTAGGGCAGGTGTGAGAGCTGCTGCACAAAGCAGCCAAAGGGTTTTATAGTGCACCTTTCAGTGGGTGGTCTCACCAAATATTTTTGTGTGCCCTAAAACAGTTTCCAAAATAAGCTCAAGTGAATGCATTGGAAACTGCTGCTGCCATCATTCAAGGAGCAAACAGCATCAAAACATTAAAACTTTAAAACTGCGGAGTAAAATGTACCATATGTTACTACTGTAACTGCATCCAGCTTTACCTCTGCTGCTTTATCAGCCCAAAAGATCCCGGCAGCACGCACAATGGTTTTGGCCGAAATGCTCTGGTCAGTCAGATGATGGCACTACAGACCCAGGTCCACCGGCTGCCTTCTGCGCTCATTAAAACCTCTGCTCGACCGTTCATTATTCTGGTTTCATTCTCCATCCCGGTTTTCCCCTGGTTACCTGGTTGGAAACTGTACCCCCTGATAATTCATATGCTCGTGCAGACAGCCCATGGCAAACGTTGCTAAGAGAGGGACTGCCACCTGTTAAGAATCCGTGGTTTGGGGATGCAGTGAAGTGTGCTCCTTTCCCACACTAGTATTTTAAAAGGTTATAGATCATGTGTGCATAATAGGCAGAACATTAGGTCACTTGTCTCACTTACAACAATAATCCATTTTGATATGGGTCAGGTTGACACAAAGGGTCCACCCATACCAGATCTATTGACGAACCTGATCCCTTTCCCTCAAACTAATGAAATTTTCAACTAATGGGTACTTAAGTTAATAAAGTGTGCCACACATCTGCTAGAAGCCATTTGTAAAATAAAGCACTGGAGTTCAATTTTGAGATCATTGACATAATGTTTGAGTGGCATCCCACAGTGACCCAGCAAGGCACCAAATTAAGGAGAGTAACACAATAAACGTGTGAGAAACAACGTTAGTGTATAAACAGTAAGTAGGAGCTTCTTTTTCTTTCAAGGAAGCGTAATACTACTTGGGGTTCATACCATCACTAATGAATTGCGTGGGACAAATCCTGATCTCCCCTTGCAGCCAATGAGCATTTGGACAATGACTTCAATAGGACCAGGACTTAACCTGGGTCATTATTTTGACGGAAATTGGCAACAAGCTGGTTCTTAGAGCTAAAAAGTATCTTTTCACTGAACTCGTGCATGGCTAAAATTACCCGCTCTGCTCTATTTTGTCCTTTTTTTTGTGGAGGAAGTTGGAGGGGAAAAATGTTTCAGCAAAGCCTGAGAAATTTATTTTTTAATTCCTTAACTTACCTAACTTGACACAAATCAAGCTAAATCTCTTAGCAGTAACAAAGCTCTTATTTTCCACCGCCCTTGGGGGTTAGACAGAGGAGTTATTCAAGAATATCAGCTGAATTTTAATAGTCTGCTTTCCTATGCCACTCACTACAAACCAAGCAGCAGTGTGGAATATCAGTAGCTGTTTTATCATTTCTAGTAGCATTGCTTTTTAAAGAAACCCATACTTTTCAAAAATTGCATTCTTACAGTTGGCCAACATTCTTGGATTAAAAACATTTTCCATTTAAAAAATGGAAAGCAAGGAAGTTTTGACAGTATTATAATCAATTTTCTTTTCAAAATGGTAAAGCAAACATCTGAAAAAACAGAATTTTTTTTGAACAAAGAAAAATCATCTTACTTTTTGTGGTACTTCTGTCTGATTTTGAAGAAGAAAATTAGAAAAAAATGCTACATTACTAAAACTAAAATTTGAATTAAAAACACCAAAAAGTTCTGTTTACCAGTTATTCTTTTTACATAGAGGAGAGATATATTGGTTTTATAAGCAAGATCTTTAAATCTCCTCAAAATATTCCTAAAGCAGTTTTTCAGTGACAGTAGCAATGTGAGGTGATGTGGAAAGTTTATACTGAAGAATCAGCAGAACTCATGCCTTATTTACTGTCCCATTGCAGATGGGATGAAACCCGATTGTAGACAAGAGCTCCAGGCCTGCCTCTGCTCTGCAGGTTCTGCAATACAGCTCTTCAAAATGCTGTTAAACTGTGATTGCATTTACAACAAATACTGGAAATTATTCAGTCTATATATTTTTCCTAATAAAGCTCCACCAATTTTAACCTGCTTCATTGATAACCCAGTTAGATTAAATTGTAAACATGCTTCCTCCCCTCTTTTCAATCAGCTGTCCCCTGTTTCAGCTTTTAGCTTTGGAAAACAGGAAACAAATCCAAGTTCCTGTGCTGAGCCTAAATCTGGCCTTAATCTAAATGTGGTTGAAGCCCCCTTAACCACCCCACACTGGCACACGTTCCATCTCATCCCTCAGTACATACATGTGCTGTTCCAAGAATAATGTTTCTCACAATATATCTAAGCTTTCAGCACTGAGTCCAATTGTCTTTTACAGTACATATACAGGGGGTGGGAAGAGCTGGGGATGTGCAGAGGAAGATCCCACTTGAACATCACCGCTGTGAGGCTGTTTTTTCCAAGCTGGTTCACTCCAGGATATATTCATGCAATAATGCCATTTCCCAAAGCAGACCATTTCTGTATTCATAATCCTATATCATTCAAATACATGGGGACTTTCTGAGCAGCTGCAGTAGGTTTGAACCGCATCTTGTTTTTTTCAATAAAAATAACTCAACTTGAGTGGACTCAGTGTCTGTACAGTCTTTTGTAGTGACCCACGGCTGAGTATGTGCATGTATGGACTCAGAATGAAGCTTGACTTTGGTCAGGGAAATGTCCACATTCACTTGAGTCACTCAGCTACCAGCCTTACTTGTTTTACCCTGCTGTCAAATATCACCTAATGGCTTTGCCTGTCCAGGCCTGAGTGGATGTCAGTGCAAAGTGCTAAACACTTGTTTTACTGAACCCCTCAGCAGCTGAATTTGGCAATATTGAGTTGTCTGGCTCTGCCATCCTGAACCGTAAGGGCTGTTAGGAAGGGCCAAATCTGGAACTTGTGGCAGCTCCTTCTCTGGCAGTGTTCAAGGCCAGGTTGGATGGGGCTTTGAGCATCACGGTTTAGTGGAAGATGTTTCTGCCTGTGGCAGGAATGATCTTTAAGGTCCCTTCCAACCCAAACCATTCTAGGATTCTAGGATTCTATGAAGTCCAGCTCCCATTTACTCCCATTTCACATTCAGACTTCCATTGACTTGAGCTGGTTTACACCATTACAACTGAGAGGAGAAGCCACCCTATAGGTTATAGTTCTGCACTCTCTACCAAGGTATAACTTCAGCTGATGTCTTTGGGGAGGAAGCTGCTGTAACTCAGAATGTCATGGGACTGGCCTTTACCTATTTGGACAGATCCTACACCTGAGGCAATGGAAAATAATCTCCCCTACCAGGCTGCAGAGTCAGCATGTTAAGTTCTAGCAAAATCTTCTTGAAATTGTCAAGTACAGCTGATAAAACAAAACAAAACAAAAACAAAAACCAAACCAAACTTCTCTATTTCAAATGTTTTAATTTTTAAGTATTTCTCTTTTCCATTTTCTTGATTCCTTCCTGTGTTTCTAATTCAAAAAGCTTTATGGGAATAGCCACCAACATTTTTCATTTATCAAACACAGGGGGCTTGACACATGATGTATTTTAACATAAATCTCCTTATGTTTTCTATAAAAATGCATTTAAATACTATTGGGTGATCAGAAATTATTTCCTGGTCAAAACTCATGCCAAAAGTCTGCTCGCTCGTTCTATCTTTGGAGAGAAGGAATTACCATCATATCTACTATCAATTCTTCCTTTTTAGGGAAACACCTGCATAATTTGCGCCGGGAAATCTGGCAGAACTCCACTTCAATCTCCTTGTGTCTCAGTGTTACTATTACAGCCCGAGGTTAAATTTTGCTGGCACACACATTTATGTTCTGGAAGCAATTTTTTGTTAACACCTATGGTAAATCTTAGCATCAAGTTACTTAACATGACAATTAGTAGGAAACACAGCAGTTGTGCTCTTTTTATGACAAATGCCTACCAAGAAACCAAAAAGGGAATTGGCTACATCAAATGAAGAGAAGAAACACCATCTAAGCATCATTTGGAATGAGGAAAAAAAAAAAGTGACAGACAACATCAATCCTTTATAAATATATTTGTGCTGTTGATTTTATGCTAGCAATGTTTAGACATTATATATGCCATATATTTTCAGTGCCTGTTTTAAAACTGAACAAAAAATTCTCTTTAGTCCTTCCTTTCTCCAAGGTAGGGTAAGATTTTGTGTATCTATCTGCAGCTTTGACTTGGTACCTACATCCTTACACTTTTTTCTTCTAAAGAGCCACATTTTTCCAAAGAACATTTTTTATGAGCTTAGCAAAAGAACCATAAGTGCCTCCTAACTGATAATGATGTTTTCAAATTCAGCTCTCACCTCTCTTGACAAATAAGCATGTATGTCAGACAACCAAAAGTGATTAAGATATTTTTCATGTGCACTTCAGAATTTGTCCCCTGTACATCAAACCAAATGGAGTTTCAGTGTCCTACCTGTACAATACCAATAGCATATACTGCAGAGCTCTGGAGTAGTGTTAATTAGTGCATTGCGAACACAAGGTGAAATCCCTCTGCAAACCCATTTCATACACCTAGCACATCATTTTAAAGTAAAAAGCTCACTGAAGTGACTCCTCTTCAAAGTATGTGGCCATGACGTATTGCTGCACAGAGGCAAGAGAGAAATCCACATAACTTTTTGAGGATTAAGTTTCAGCCTTAAATTATCAGTCTATTTATGTGGTTATAAATATGAGCAAATTGGAAGTGGGCAAGAAGATGAGTTCAGGGAATTGGCATCTGGACCCTATGAGGCAGTCGTAGCCCTGACCCTCAAACACATCTTGGTACCTAAACACCTTCGTAAATTTTTATCTTAGCATCAACATAAGAAGGCAGAATCTGGGCTCCAAAGAAGATTAATTTATAAATTTCCTAATTATACATGCATATTTCTAGACAGAAATCACAGATTTCTTAGAGAAAAGCATAGGGACAGACACAGTCTGCCGCAGGGGAACTGGAATCAGACTGTGCAAGCAGCATCAGCAAACTCTATCTGTAATTGCCATGTCCTTGGCGGGCCATACCATCAAGCATCTCCAAGGTCTATCATGGTCTCTTTTCTCTGTGATGAATAAGGATATTCATCAAAAAGATCCAGGTTCTCAGCTCTCGCACATGGGTGGCTCCACTTAGGAGTGAAAAGATACAACTGTATTGGAAAATAGCCATTATAAATCCAGCAAAGGAAGAGATTTTGTAATAAACAGGGAATATCAGAGACAAATGGGAAATAAAAAAGTAAAGAGCCCCCTCCAGTGTCACCACATATGTGATTAATGAGACTTAAGGAATTTGCCAATAGACTCTCCAAGCAACTGAGTTTTCTTTCAATGGTATGCAGTCAGGTTGCATTTGTATTCAGAAATCCCAGCTGTACTTGATACCCAGGACTATTCCATATATGTGAAAAGAATTACATGCAACTCAGCTAAGAAAAAAAGGAATCACCATTCAAATACAGGATTTAAGGCCAGGATATTGCTACAGGCGTTTTTGCTATCTAACAGCTTCACCCTCCTTCTTTTAAGTGGAATGCAGAGAAACTGGAAAGAGATGAAGTTATTAAAAGTTAAGTTTATAGTGCTCTTCACAAAAGTTCAGTTTGGATGGTACAAAATGAAAAGAACAAAGAACAAAATACAAATACAATGCGGTGAAAAACTAAGATAATGAGGTTCTGTCTGCCTGACTTTTGTCTTGTTATCTAACTTGCATACTTAGCTTTTCCTTGAACCTGATCTCACAGTCAGTGGAAAGAAGACACACTTTCCCCAGGTATGTTATTTTTCAGACTGCTGGCTTCAGATCTGAAAAGTCCCCTGTGCATCCTGCACATTGGTCATCTTTCCATGTGTTGGAGGCCACACACTGGGTCTTTGAGATTGTAGCAGTAAGACTGAAGACTAATCGACTTTACATCTGTACAAAACTTGAGGAAAGAAACCTGAATAAATATTTCAAGGGGCGGATAAAGTAGCATTTATACAATTCTGGTACATTTCTAATACCCACTGAGATCCCTGACTCTTTCAGTGTGAAGCCAGAAGAAAACCACAGCTGAGATCCTTTCCCATTCATAGCTGTTCTGTCTCTATGTAAAAAAAAATATATTAAAACATCTAAACCATATGGTCTCTTTCTAAACAGTTTAAAAAGGTATTGAAGCTCCTTGTTAACTGATCATATGATCTGTGATAGTATCTTAATACTTGTATAAGAAGAAATATATAAACTAGGAATGATATCTAGCCTAAACCCCAAGAATCCACAGGTTAGGACAATCTAGAAAGGTCTATCTATGGTGATTGTATGCGGTTTGCATGGAATGTTCTAAAAGGAAAGATTATGTTTAGTCTGGCAAGGATTCACTTGAAAGTGGTTTAATGATAGTATACAAAACACAGACAACTGAATTTTGGACAAAAGACAGAGGCATTAGAGAACCTAATTTCTTCAAATACTGTAAGATGATTAAAGTAAAAAAAAACTAAACAGATCTTATTCTAACAGACAACTGCTGGTCTTGTGTAGCCCTTTAGCCTTTTAAAAATAACCAGGAGAATTGCAGAACAATTAGTAGAACAAATATTTGTTCTTACGAAAAGCATATTGAATAGATTTGGAACACAGGATGCAAGTAATTATTAGAATCAAAATAGGCTAATGTTCTCCCGATGCTATTTGCAAAGCAATTTGAGTTTCATTATTAGAATGTGTATTTAACATATCATTTTGAATCTCATTACATGCTATTTGGGCTAAACTTAATAGGATTATTATTTTTGGCATTCATGGTCATGCAATATCTATAAACAATGTTTCCGAACCCTTTAATACAAGAAACAGACATGGTGTCAAGAAGCGAGAAGACCTTTCTGCATTTTTAACAGCACACTTATAACATGCTTTTCATTCCTATATTTCTAGGAATATTTGTAAATGTGTCACAGCTAAAGCATTACTTGTCCATCTCTGCTTATCTACTCTGTCTTTTATGGATCATAAAAATTAAAAACCTTATTCTATTATTTACTGCCCCTGGTCATGGTTCATTTTGTTGTTTTTTGGTTGTTTGTTTTTTTTTCCTTGCACATTACTGCAGAATTACTTAATACTTATGAAGTGATAGAGAAAAAAAACAGTTAGCATTCATCTTGTTCTATAAGTACAAGGAAAAGAAACAACATAAGACTTACTGCTCAAATACAAGAACTCAGATTGTCGTCTCCCCACATCTAGCCTATTTTCTAATATACACTGCAAAGCCCCCACAGCTGTCAGTGGGCTGCACTACAGTGTCTGCACAATGAGGCAATATCAACAGAAATATTTGAGGTCAACCCTGAGTAGCCTAAAACCTGAAAAAGGTGAAAACTGCCCTGCCTTTCAGATAGGAAACCACCATGCAGATACCAACAAAGCTTAGTGTTCTTCCTATTTATTCACTGCTGAACATACCCATTGCTTCTTCCAAGCTATAGGCCAGAAAAGAAGGGAGCATAGAGCTAGAAAGCAGGAGCAAGAGCCAAGGGACTGTTTCATGTGCTTGATGCCTGTGGAACCTGCGATATCAATCACAGCAGGAAAGTTGTGACAAAATGAACTCACATGAAAATTAGGCATTGCTTCCATTTAGGATGGATGTCCATCATGTGCTGATGTTACAAATGGTCAGTGAGTTTCAGGATGAACATTTTTGAATGGATATGTAGACATAAAATCATAGAATAACAGAATGGTCTTGTTTGGAAGGGACTTTTAAAAACCACCTGTTCCAATCCCACTGCCATAAACAGGGTAATCTTTCATCAGATCATTGTTGAAAGCCCCATCCAACCTGACCTTGAATATTTCCCATTATGGGACATCCACAACTCCTTTGGGCAACCTCTTCCAGAGTCTCACTACCCATACTATAAAAAATTTTTTCCTTATGTCCTACCTAAACCTACCTTCTTTCAGTTCAAAACATTGCCCCTTGTCCTTCCACCACAAGACCTTAGTAAAAAGTCTCTCTCTATCTTCCTTATATGTCCACTTCATATAATGAAAGGCCACAATATGGTGTTCCCCAAAACTTTAAAAGCTGTTTTCTCCACACCCCACCAATCTCTGCTTGCTCTCCATCATCCATTCCATGGCACCTCTTTTGAGAAAGGCTGAAAAATAACTTCTGTCACTTGCTTCTGCATCATGGCAAGTATCTTAACTCGGCCAGCTGGTAATCTGCCATGCTCCACTGGAAATGCCAAAGAAGAACACAGCACTTGGAAAAAATAAAACTTTTGTAATATGTCAGCAAGAAATGTTTAGTGGTTTGATCCCTGTGAAGTCAGTCATGATTGTCCTGATAATTTGTGCTGAAGGGAGGGAATGAATCTGCTGACAGGATATCAGATGGAGCCCTCTTTATGAGGGGTTGTATTTTTGCCTGGTTTATCCATATTATTTAACTCAGTGTGATGTCTGTGGTATTCGCAAACAACTGTCAATGGATTTTGTGTGGGAGAAGGAAAAAATAAAAAAGAACATGCAGGAGAATATGGTGATTTTAGCCATTAATATGGAGTCAGGAAGAAGTTCAGAAGAACAACTGGAAACACCTTGGTAAATAGTTGGTGCTGCCTGACATAATGTATATCAGACCCATTCAAGTGATGTGCTTCTGAGTTTTTTCCTTTAATCTTGCCCTGACTGACTCTTTGTGCTAAATTACAAGCTTTTTGGGAGAACAACTGTGCAAATGTTTAAGGAACACCTACTGCAAGAGGGTCACAATTATGACTTGGCAGCCTGTAAGAAATAATGAAGAAAAGAAGAATGAGAATTGGGCTTTTGAAATGGCATTGTTCAACCTTCAGTATCCCACAAAGATACAATTGAAAGTAACTAAATAGTAGGCTTAGTCCCACAGGTCTGAAAGAATTCCTGAAAGAATTTCCAGCCTCTCCAAAACAACAAAGGAAGCTGCCAGTCTGGCATGTAAGGATAGATTGGTGCCTGGTGGAACAAAATTCCTTGTCTGAGGCAAACATTTCAATTACCTAGCAGGAAATCCTATATTAAAGAAGTTTCTGCAACATTCAGGAAGATTATAAGTGTTTGACTTTATGCCTTGAAAGCAGAGAATACTGAGAACATTTCTCTGGCTTTGAGCAAGAAAAAGGGTGATACTGTTCATTTGCCACCTTTCATCCTTATTACAGGTCCTGTGATACAAGGCTGTATCCAGGTATCAATGAAATGTAGTTCATGATGAAACTGTGTGCAAGTAAACAGGAAGCAGTGGGAAGAGATGACATCTCCTCTGAAACTACAGAGAAGTCAGCCTGCAATTATGCAACCAGAAACTGGCCAAGGGTGCAAAGTGTAGTAATTTCTTGCTTCCCACAGTTTGTTAATACATCCTCCACAATCAAAGCTTTGCAACAAATGCTGTTTTCATTAGAAAATTTTAATTGCTTTATACCAAAATTTAGGCTTTTGTAATTCAGTGCAGGCTTTCAATTACATTTCAAAAAATGTGTGTGATTTTAACATTTTGTGGTATTTCAGCACAGTGAAAAACTGAAATATTAAGAATTACTACAGAACTACCTTGTTCTCAGCTCAAGCTTTTGTCGCACACTTGAGACATCCCTTTCAAAACTGAATACTAACTCATTCTGTAATTCATTGGATTAATGGGCTTCCTACTGAATTCTCGTGTGATTTTGGGAAGCACTTCATTATTTGAAAGAGTCCTTTTCCAACACTGTTTTGGCAAGAATCTGCTTAACTAATTAAATGTGACAGAAAACAAGGCAAAAAATAGATCATAGTTTCATGAGATTTATGGACAAATGGAGAACATTGTGTTGATCCCGTCTGATTTTCTGCAAATATGGGCTAGCATGGGAAAAAAGGACAAAGACACAAGAAATGGGTTAAAGACAACAGTTTACAATGGCTTATTTCTCTTTTTTCATTCAGCACTAAAAGTGAAGATAAGTAAAAAAAAGGCACCCAATCCTTGTTTCAGAAAAGCTATAATCCAGCTTGTTATTAAATACGCATTTTTCCTCTAAATGAGAACAGGATAGTGCTCAGAAAGAGATGTCTCAATATGAAGTGCTTTTCTATAAACAGTTTTATACCACTGTGACTAAATTAACAGAAAATTATTGCTAGCAAAATTGGTGCAGTCCTGTAGTGTAAAAGCAGACATCTTGACTTGTATAATGCTGTTTATACTGCATGATATTTTAACTAGAGGGTTTTGTTTCTGTACCTGTCCATTCAACCAGCAGATGCCATGATGGCTAGAGGTCCACATAAACTCCAAATACCACTGTGTCCTGGCACTGCTAGTCCCACCAAGAGGTGCAGCACATCATACACTGAGGCTGGGAAAAGGGCTGCCGCAATGACAATGTGTCTGCCTCCCATCGGCACCTGTTTCTCGAAGAATCTTATTCCAGGTGCAAATGGACAAATGGTATAGAAGAGAGGAGGACCAGATTATTTGCAGGGTAAGATTTTTGGTTATAAATTGTGAAATTCTGTTCACAATCAAATTCTTCTTTTAGTTTTCAAGATTCTAGTTTGGAAGACAGTGGAGAAACGGAAACTTGGGGGAATATATTATGCAGGTAACATGAATTTAAATGACCTAAGAGAAAATGAGTGAAAATAAGAATAGATACAAATGTTGATCAGAAATGTAAAGGCTTTGGCATATTTATGACTATTAATAAAAATTGCTTTTATAGTATTCTTAATTAAAACATTTGTGCTTAGAAACTTCATAAGGCAAAACCATCATTCAAATAGATTTTGAAACAACATTTGTATCACACAAAGTGTACAAACTTTAATAACCTTTTCATATCAAACTTGTTTTGTAAAAGAAACCACTCAGACATAACGGAGTCTACAGGACAAGGACTGTATCTCTGCTCGAGAGAAAACGGAATAGCATTTACAGAAACCTCTTGGAATAAACCAGTCTGCACTCTCTGCCGGGCCAAATCCTGACATTGTTAGCACTTTAGAAGCAAGGAGGCATGTCGAGTGTCAAGAGTGCTTGAAGGTGCTGGATGGCTTAAGGCTGGTTCACAGGGATGGATTACAACAATGACATTGAGCAATCCCTACTGACAGTGAACACAACTGAGCACCTTGGGTCTGCCTGGGAGACAGGCAATGCTGTACTGAAGGTAAATACATCCTGAACAATTCAAGCTAGCCCTCAGTAAAAAACAGCTAATATGCCAGAAAAATGGGAGCCTGTGTTTTCTCTATGTTGGTAATATAGGAGAAAGCAAAAAGCATGAGGCTGCCAAAAGCCATAAAAGAAATCACAGTTTGCTGAGCAGTCGGGACTATTTTCACACTTAACCTTTTGTTACAGAAACCCATTTCTTACAGTGTTTCTCTAGATTATAAAGCAGGGTTTCCCCCACAGGAAGTGTTTTTCTTTCAAGCTAGATACTGCTCCAACCTTGACCTCTGCACTCAAACCATCCTGCCAAATTCACGGGGCACTGGACTCAATAGCACAGCCACAACTGGGCCCCAAATTCATATCATTGTCTGGATCAGAAGTAACTACAGCCAGAAATAAAAGTGTAGCCCACCCCAACTAACTTTTTCAAGCCTTTGCCACGTCCATCTTGTATCCTCCCACGCTTTTATTTTCTAACAACTACTTGTAGCTGTACGCTAAGCAAACATATTTGCTCATCCTACTCCTCATTTGAAATTCAAACACAAAGAATGTGTTCCCAAAAGTCACCCTAAATAACAAGGGAGGTCAAAAAGTGAGTTCATCTTAAGACCTGCCTCACTCTTCCCAAGGGGAAAAATGAGCCCTTGCTGTCTGAAACAGTTTATAGAAACCTTCTTCTGCTACCCTGGGATCTACAGAGAGGTACCCTATTCATAACATAAGCCCAGCTTTTACAAGGACTGGAAAGACACTAGGGAGCTAGGTAGCCTTCAAAGTGGACACCCTGCATTTGCAGTTTAAGTTGCCATTCAGTGAGAAAGAAACACAAATCAGCCATTTTCAAGTGAAGCCACCAAATCGCAGAGCTTGTGTTTGATATATTTCCACTGCCAGTTGTGATTGCTCAAAGGACCCATTTCTTGGTGGGGGCATTTTTTCAGCCACACTAAGTGTTATATTTCATTTTCTGCTAGTGCGACACATGCTGGTGGTGCTTAATAGGCAGCAAATAGTGAAGTGTAACTTAAAGTTCTGCTTGCCATGGCTAAGGTCTTAGAACTTATGGCATGCAGAAGAGGGTCACCTCTTCTTGCTTCAAGAGGGTACTCTGGGATGCATGGCATGTTGTTATTTATTGCCAGTTTTTGTTTTGGAGTCCTGGGGAGTTTTTTTGTTGAACACAGTCACAGAATCATTGAATGGTTTGGGTTGGAAGGGACCTTAAAGATCACCTTGTTCCACCCATCCTGTCATGGGCAGGGACACCTTCCACTATACCAGGTTGCTCAAAGCCCCATCCAACGTGGTATTGAACACTTCCGGGGATGGACCAGTCACAGCTTCTCTGGGCAACTTGTTTCATTGTCTCACTATCCTCATAGCAAAGAGTTTTTTCCTAGTATCTAATGTAAATCTCCCCTCTTTCCCCTTAAAGCCATTCCCCCTTGTCCTGTCACTCCGTGCCCTCGTAAAAAGTATATGGTCTATTAGAAGCTAGATATAGCAACCCTCTCAGAGCATTATTCTGTAGACAAATTAAATATTTGAAAAAGTCGGGCTTATTTATGTAAAATATTTATTAATGTCAACCTCATTTCAAAATTGCCAGTATTCTAAATCAAAATAACTTGTTCTTATAACTTCTTAGAGACCTGTTAGGATTTGAGCTCATGGAGACACTGCTAGCAGAGGAAAACAACTGAGAGCTCAAGTGCACAAGTTATCATATGTGATTGTGTCACTGGTTATGTGCTGTTAATATCATTCTACTTTTCCATCAATACACTTATGGCAATGAGGGGACACATCCATCAAACATGAAAATGAGGGCATTCTTTCTCCTTCACATGATTTTCACCTTTCTTTCAGTCTTACAGTACAGCTATATTCTGCCAGTAGCTAGCTTGCAAATAGAGCTTGAACCAATATAAGTATATATCATCCATCAAACAGTTTAAATAAACTGCAGTTAGGTTGACAGGGGAAAAGTATGCACAGGTCAAAAGTAAGAATACAAAGATGTATGTAAGACCTATATATAAAAGAAAGTGATGCCAAATAATTTCTCAGACTGCATAATAATGACGATGAAAGATTATTTTGAATGTACAGTCAGTTCCGGATAGTTCATCTGCATTCATGGATGGTAACCCTCCTGTATTGTTAGTGGTTTTTTTCCTGGAGTCTGATGGAGTGAGTTTCTTATTGACATTTATGAAGCAACTTTTCTTCTCCTTACTTAAAAACTGTCCACGCAGGATTGACCATGCCAAAATACACACCTGATTTATGTGATGGATTTGTTGTAGCACAATTGCCACTACACATAGTCATAAATGATCCAAGAAGCCCATTAATATCTCTAAGTCAGCATTCAAAGCGGTTTATTTAGATGTAGCCAAAGCAATGAGGTGTCTGGATAGATCCCAGCCTGGACAATGAGTTCAGCCATAGCTCTGCCAAACACCAGCTCCTTCTTTGTTTCCAGGTGCTTGTCTACCACAGAAATTATTTAACACCTAAGCTGTCATTCAGTGACATTATGAAAATGTCTCAGTTTTGTTAGCCCTTGTCTGCAGAGTGTGGATGGCACCAGCTTAGTTCATCAAAGTGGTGGAGTGAGATTTTCCACTGTGCTCATTTCACTGGACTGGTGTGTAATTATGTTTGGAGGAAAATAAATCTTTCTAAAATAATCATTTAGCTCAACAAGCTTTATTCCAGCAGAACATGCTGGCATCATCTACTTATATAATAAATACATGTCTCATAAATAAATGTCTAAAGGAGGCTTCATGGCAATAGAATCACATTAACAGGGGTTAGGGTTTTACATCAATGCCAGTTAGAGCCCTCTCCAAAGGAGTAGGCTGCTTTTCAGGTCTACTGTGGAGGTTTTGCTTTCTTATACAAGCGAATGTGGTTCACCTCAAGGGAAAAGAAAACAGATCATTTGATCGTTCACAGTAGGCCTGCATGCCACACTGCTAATCATGAAGGACTCATGGAAATACACCAGGTGGAAGGCACCACAATCTAATCCAGCAGACCTTTCCCTGGAACAGGCTCTGGGGACCAAATCCTTCAGAGAGTAATAAAATGGTGAGGGAAAATGCAAAACGATTAATTAAATAAAGGGCATCCTTCCAAAAAACCTGTAACAACTCTGTGAAATGTGTTTTCAACAGCACAGTACTCCTCCTCTGTTTTGTTTCACAGCAAAACCATTACATGTAAGTGTTGTCTTTGAAACTCCAGAGAAAGACACTGATGAATCTTACACAGCAGACCACAGACTGCCAAAACTAACAGATTTCTCTTCAGAGACCCTAAGAGTGAAATCGCTGTGAAGTAGCAGAGCTTGAAGAGTAATTAGCCACAACCATAACAAACCAGTGAGCTACTCACCACTCAAATCTCCATGATTTCTCTGTTGTTGTAACTGACATTGATCTTACAGGTTGCTGAGAATGGACTGTCCATGAAGAAAATTGCTTAGTATAAAACCAGCCAAATGAATAAGAATGAGAAAGGGCATTTTGTTATGATATACAAAAAACTCGTCAACATTAGTGAGCACCATCCCACCCTTTTAAGAATTAAGACAAAATTAACCTAAATACAGTCCCAATCAGGCGTATCTGTGGCATAGTAGCTATCATTTCATCATCAAGGATTAACTCAAAGGCTTTTCTTCTGAATCCTCATTAGCTGGGCAAAAGGAACATTCACATCAATTTTTTTATACCTTGCTTAGGAGAATTTTCACTAATATATTCCTATTTTTTCTCCTAAAAGAGAAAAAAAGAAACAAGTAACAGAGGTCCAGTTTACATATCAAATGAACTGACATTTCATCTTCTCTGCTTTCTGCATCTGCTCTGTGCACAATGGCAGAGTGGCAAGGTGCCAATAGTTGGTTTACAGTGGAGACCCCATGCTGGTTGTAATCCATTACATTTCTAATAAACACCCAAGAAAAACTTCATAAGCCCTCATAAAATCCAGGACTTTCTTTTTGATTCTTCAAGGATGGAAATGGGTAGACTAGAGAAACACGCAAAGAGACATTTTCATAATATCATCACATGTTAATAATAATCATCAGAAAAGTGGGGGTTTCTTGTTTCTGTGTTCTGCACTGTTTTATTGATTATATTCTCAATAATGTTGTTTGCAATCTAATAAGCACCTGCTCTTCAATTTCCAAATAATTGATTAATCAAAAATAATATTAAAATAAAATTTTAATAAATCTGAAATTTAAAACCTGTAGAATTGTGACGAGTAAAATAAGTCCACATTGAATAAAGTAATAGGGATCAGATGTTTCATTATGACTGATCATTAGTTTTCCTAACCTTCAGTGAAGCAGAACCTCAAAAGAGAACACCTTTAAATATTGCAGAAACCCAGGGTGAACTTTTCCAAGACTTATACGGAGTCTTTACGTAGGACTTCTAAGGAAGAGACCTTAAGAATCATAAAAATAGGCAGATCTAGTTTAGCTGTTATAGGCTTTTTGGAGAGATGAAAATCTAACAGCAGAGTAGTATTTCATTGAATTTAGTCTACTTTTTATTGTACATACTTCAGCCAGTTGCCATTTTGACTCTCCTGGCCAACTTTTTGAGAATTCAGATTTTCTGTAATTTCAACACATCAAGAAAGCAAACTTGGAAAAATGCCT
Source organism: Psittacus erithacus (assembly GCA_009867235.2). Classification (NCBI taxonomy): domain Eukaryota; kingdom Metazoa; phylum Chordata; class Aves; order Psittaciformes; family Psittacidae; genus Psittacus; species Psittacus erithacus. The sequence goes on along the minus strand of WYDI02024068.1, from coordinate 1,585 downwards.
TTCCCAGCAAAACTACCCACAAATTGTAGAATCAACACTGAACTATTTTGTAGTGATTATTCCAGTGACAGGATTTGAACTTAACGTCCTCTGATTCAGGGCACTGAGATAATTTATTCACTCTTTATGAAAATAAAACCCAGCACTGTCCAGAGGAATTACCCTCTTCTGTAGGCTGAAACAATTATATAAAATGGTTTCCTTGTCAGCTGCAGGAACAGTAGTCCTTTTGACATCACCATTTTTTTTTAGTGCTGTCAAACATCAGTCTAAATGAAAATATTAGGATTCAGTATTATAGTCTCTGACTTGCTGACTCGGAAGTGTCAATATTACTGTATGATTTAGTTAATGCATCATCTTTCCTTCTGAGCTGTTATTCTGTTTCATATAGCAGTTAGTAGCATACTGTGATCTCTGCAATAAAATGCATAAAATTCCAGGTTTCAGAAAAGTTCTGTTTCAGGTCATTTTGAAGTGGAAAGAGAACTTCGTGCACTATCTAAAGAAGTTTACCTCTTGACATAGTTACACAAGTTTCTGTAATCATACTGTGATAAATCCTGTCACTTGTTTTAGGACTGATTTTGACATTCCAAGGCTTTGCCATCACAGATACACATAGGGAGGCCCTTGTGCCCTTAAGCAATGTCTAGAGACCTTAGCACAAAATTGGCAAGATCTGAAGATCTAGTTGTCCCATTAGCACAGGATTTATAGTGGCAATAATTATTGAAATTACTGAGCACAGGTGTTTGACTGGACAGCATGGTGGCAAAATATGTCTGTCTCCTCCATGTTACAGCTCCTGGTTTACCAACACAATGACTTTCTATATTACCTATTTCACTCCTCCATAGCTTCAGAAGGTCTCTTGCAGAAAATAGCAAGCGCATAAACTGATCCCTTACTGTTGATCTTTTCAGCTCCCTCTAATCAGTAGCTGGGTTATCCCATTAATCTTCACTGTAAGAGAGGAGCCATCCAGCCTTTCAGCTCACAACTCATTTCCTCTGGATCCCAGCAGACCACCAGTCCTTCCAGTAGCTTCTTCCTCTGATTTCTCTTTGTAATTTCTCATAGCAACCTTTCCTTAGTTTGTATAGCAGACAACAAAGAATAGCTCCAGCAGGACTGCAGAGAGCAGCAAAGATATTGCTGGGAAGAGATGTATGACTGGTATATTTTAAAAAATTTCTGAATCTCCATGTCCAGTAAAGATAAATTTAAGCTCTGGCAGAAACGAGTTTTGTTTTTATAGGAAGATGCATTCAGCCCCTCTGCAGTCTAAAACTTGTTGATCTAGCCATAAAAAAAGGAGCAATGATGTAATTATCACTTAAATCTACAGAAGCAACACAGGCATCAGGCAAACACATCTGTTTGAAGCTGAAGAAAATGTTGACAGAATAAGCAGATATAAACTCTCTATAAATAAATTCAGGTGGCAAATTAAAAACAAATAACTTTTTAACCTTTGGAGTGGAGTAATATTAGAATCATAGAATCATAGAATAGTTAGGGTTGGAAAGGACCTTAAGATCATATAGTTCCAACCCCCCTGCCATGGGCAGGGACACCTCAC
>WYDI02024067.1:0-48801 GCA_009867235.2 Psittacus erithacus | reverse complement strand
TGGCAGGGGTTGGAGCTGGAGGAGCTTTAAGGTCCCTTCCAACCCAAACAATTCCATGATGCCCTGTGCCAGCTCTGATCTGGCCACACTCCGTGTATCTCTTGCGCTCTGTACATCAGCCCTGGGGAGGACAGCAGCGGTGCGGCGGCTCCTCTCCGCTCTGGTCTCTGAGGGCTGTTTCTCGCAGCACTCCTACCACCCGCCCCTCGCTGCCGACCGCCATTTTGACTGCCCTCACCCGGGATCCCCTCAGGTGCCGGCGATGAGGCTGAGGGGCGGGGCTGCCGGAACCGGCCGGAACCGGCTGGGGTCGGCCCCGCCTCGCCTCACAAGAGCAGACGCTGACGGGAATGCGGGTAGTTTTCAACGTATGTGTGTTTATATCTGTGTCTTGTATATATTTATATATTATTTTATACATAAAGGCGGGCACGGAGGGCATGGAGCTCGCTCTGTGTTGTGGGCATAGCCTGCTCCTCCCTCCCCAGACTGCCTGCTCTGCCTGTGTTTCTCCGAGGCGATGTAAGGATTTGGGAAGTGCTGGGGCCTCTGTAGCTCTGCCCGTCCCTTTTTCCCCCTCAGCTGGGCTGTGCGAGTCTGAAATGAAACATGGCTTTGAATTTGGAGGTTTCCAGTTATTTTCTGTCATAGAGGGAAAAGGCTTTCCTTAGGTAAAATGATGGCTACATAAATAACTTGTTCCTCTACTCGCCATGTGTGTGTTCAGCTGGTGCCAAAGACTGAGGAGAACTTTTTAAGTGCACGTTATAGAAGAATGTCTTTTCAGGCAGATTTGCTGCAGTTCAGCTTTTTGCCTTTTTCAGGATCTGTATAAGCAGCAAAATCCATGAATCAGAGGGGTTGCAAGAGGGGAAGATACTTAGTCTGATTATGCCGTGTGGTTTGCTTGGATGGGGAGGGATTATTAGGCAGACGGTTGAGATTTTTTCCTTGGAGTAACTAAATACATTCCCTAAAAGGTTCCTGACTGAACTGCCTTTAACCTCATTTGTAATTTCTGTTCCACACATTATTAGGCTCTGAATTCTGGTGGCCTGAGCAGGAGGAGCTAAAATGACATAAACTAAGGGCTGGTGTTAGAAGAGAGCTGTATAACCCGTTCAGAATAGCGCTCTGGCTTGGTGTTTCTTCAGATGTGCCCTGCGAGTTTCCATTCTATACAGAGAAATAAAGGTGACCGAAGGGCAGGAGCAATGTAACTGCAGCGCTGGAGTCTCAGCTGAACTGTAACTGCACACAGAACCTGGGCTTTGTTCTGTATTCAGCTACCTGAGAGATCCATGCAGTGTTTGTACCCATGACCAAAGGTAGTGCTGGTTTAGCCGGGCGGATACTCATTTAGAAAACAAGTCCCGATTCTGTTCATGCTTCTGTTGCTGCTTTACAGACACAATCCTGTTATCTGTGATTTCATGGGCATCAATGACTATAAAATTATCTCAGTGATGCATTTTCTATTCTCCTTTTGGTGTCTGTTGCGATTTGCTGAGGAGGAGGGAAATTACGTGGGAACTGTCAAATTTAGTAATTAAAAAGGTTTAAAACTCAATTTCACCTCACAAGTCTTTTCTTGTGGGGAAAACACCTGAAACACGTTTTACCTTGAAGCCACATTTAGTGCAGTTGGTGGAAACGACCTCTCCATCACTGGTGATTGTTGGTAACTCGCCATTCTTAGCAGCTGCTGGGAACAGCCTAAGGCTTAGGAAGGGAACCAGTGCTTGTAAACCTGAAACTGGTAGAAATGATAGTGTGTGTTGAAAGGAGGTGACAAAGCTGTTCCAAGGAAAGATAAATGCACTAGGTAAGCTCCTGAACTAATGCCATTTGATGTACCTCAGCTGTGAGCAGAGTTTTCCCCTGGGTCTCTCCTAGGAAAATTTGGTCTGTAAACAGTAGAAATCTAATTGTTGTGGTCAAAACCGGTTGTGCTTTGCAGGTGCTCTTGCTCATAAATAACAATAGTAGAGCTTAGTAGAACAATTAGATATTTATCAAAGGGATATGGCTGTGGTACTTGACAAACTATATAATTCTAGTTGAATTACAACAAAATACAGCTATGTTGTAACAAAAAAGTCTATGGTGGAGTGCAGTGATGTACACTTTGCAATTAAAAATCAGGTTAAAGGAGTTTAAAAAGAGGTTTTCCTCATTTTGAAGTTTAGATTTTCAAACGGCTTCAGGGAATTTACAGGATCTATCAGATATCTCCCATTCCTGTTTCCTCCAGTGTAACTAATTAATACAGCTCAGAACAGCTCAGTGAGGGAGTGGAGACAGAGCAGGGGTAGTTTTATATGACAGAGGGAATGGTTTTACAGTTACCAGTCTGGGCAAGGTGTTCTGCTCATGAGAACTTAATTTCACATTGGCCTCTGATTCACTGGGTGCTTTGCCGAAGCTCCTTGCTAGTTGATTCTATGATTCTGCCAGACTTAAGTGTGTCATCTATAAGTGTGTGCCTTGAAGGATAAACCTGTGAACGTGCTCCGTGGTGGTGCTTTGTAAACTGATAGTAGAGACAGGCAAGTCGGCACAGGGTTTACTCCGGATTTGTGGAGCCTGGTGCTAAAATGCACGCTTAGTTTATTTAGTCTTAGCTTAGGGTTTGTATGTTACATGGTGTAATTTTCTATGGTGTCATTGGGGGATAAGTGCAGGTGCCTGATGGCCCTTCCTTGGGAATGCTGCTTGGCAAAATACTGCTTTTTGAACTCTCCTCCCTAGGGAAGTTCCCTCCAATCTGCTTCTGACTTCATTCATCGTCCTTCAAAATAATTTCTGAAAAGAAAGGCTGATCCCAATCAGCCTTATTAATAGCATTATTAACAAGTATATGAATACAGGCTGAGAACATTGGGGCTGTTCAGCCTGGAGAAGAGAAGCTGCATGGAGACCTCAGAGCAGCTTCCAGTGTCTGAAGGGGGCTACAAGGATGCTGGAGAGGGACTGTTCATCAGGGACTGTAGCGATAGGACAAGGGGTAATGGGTTCAAGCTGACACAGGGGAAGTTCAGGTTAGATATAAGGAAGAAGTTCTTTACTGTGGGGGTGGTGAGGCACTGGCATGGGGTGCTCAAAGAAGTGGTAAATGCTTCATCCTTGATAGTGTTCAAGGCCAGGTTGGACAGAGCCTTGGGTGACATGGTCTAGGGTGAGGCATTCCCTCCCCATGATAGGGGGTTGAAACTGGATGATCTTAAGATCCTTTCCAATCCAAACCATTCTGGGATTTTCTGATAGATATTAAAAATTCTAATAGATGCCTGGGTTTTGTTTTGTTGTGAGGTTTAAGTCAGTGCGAAATACTTGTTTCCATGAAGAAATGCCTTCGTCTATTTGAGAGACATATTTGGTTTGCACATATTACTGCTGATTAAAGGTGTACGGCTCAGTTTGCAAAGCGCAGCACTTTATTGTGCAGACAGATTTCTCCCCTTTGCCCTCTGGTCTCTGTTCCCGACTTGAGTTTTCCAGGTGTGGAATGGTCTTCACTCAGAGAAAAGAGCATCTGTGTTTTGTTGATGCCCAGAGGAATAAAACTTTGCAGATGAGAGCTGATTTCAGACCTTCTCCTTTTGTGCCTCCGTGCTGGAGTTGGTTTTGTGGTTGTGCCAAGCAAATTGACAGAGCAGAGTGGTGCTGATCTGTGGCCAGAGCAGCTCTCCACTCCTTTTATCCTGTAGGAGTATCTGTTTATTTTCTGTGTGAATTTCAGGCTGTCAGAGAAATACCATTTATCCTGCAGATGGTGACAAGAAGTGTTGTGTTTGCTTCAGCTGGAAGACAAAGGGACCACTTCCCAGCCTCTGCTGTCAGCTCGAAGCAAAACTGAGATATGGAGAGAAATAATGCACAAGGGAGAGTTTCCTGAAGGCCTTAGTCATACCAGTTCAGTGGGTGCTGTGAAACTCCTTGTGATGTAATTGCATAGGAGGTTTTGACCACTGTGTGCAGTGCAGCCCTCTGAACCTGAACCTATATTTGTGTGTCCCCCTCCTGGCCATGGAGCTTGTAGCAACCAGAAGAGGTTGCTGAAACTTAGCAGTGTGAATTTGTGGGGGAATTAATTGCAACTGAAGGGTAACACCTCAGAAACGGCACCTAGGAGACTTTGGCATTGGGCAGTTCACAGCTATAATATGTAGTACCAATGTAAACCTGACATTTCTGTGTGGTTTTTGCAGGGTCTAATTATTGACCTTGCGAACAGGAAAGCTGCTTTAAACCTAGCCTAATTCTCTGACACCCATTCTTACACAGGAATGCTTCCTGTGATGGAAGCCACAGTGCTGCATGGATAGAAGTACGCCCAGGAGAGGAGCGCTACGCCCAGGTTGTCACCGCTCCAGTTTGCTGAACTGTCACCTCAGCTCTTGGCAGAAGCAAAAGTGAGTAGCAATTCCAAATGCTTTAGTAGCTTTCTATTTGCAAAAGCAGCTCTCAGCTGGGGGGCAGCAAGGAGGCCCCTGCCTGGGGCTGACAAGTGCAAGTGGGAGGTGGCAAAGTTCCTCAGCAACTGATATGCTTTAGAAATGCATGTATTTTAATTTTAAAGAATGCTGATTCTTATCTGATGGTTTGTGCAGTTATTTGTGTAAAGAGGTTTTTACCTACTCCAAGGCTCACTATTAATTTTATTGTGGCAGAAGATTTAATGAATTACAGGAGATGAGAATAAAGAGGAGAGTCCAACCTTTAACCAGAACACAAAAGAATCATGTTGATATGAAACCTTTTTTCCCCTCAGTTATGATTGTACAATATTTTCTTGATTACTAGCTGGGGGAGTGAAAATGTAGAGGTTGGTGACTCAAGGCCATAGAAATGAGTAAATACTAGTACATAAACCTATTTGCACTGTCCAGAAGATAAGTAACCATGTCTGTTGGTAACAGTAGGAGAGTGGTGGTTTGCTATCAGTCCTCATAGTTTATCCTGTGCAGAGCGTTGTTTGTAGACTAAGGTGACAAAAAATGCTCTCAGCCATCCTGGTGTAGCAGGAATCAAGATTTTGTTTCACACTGAACTCTTTGTGTCAAGAAAGAGAAGCCAAAAAGCAGAATTGACTATTGATTTGCTGAGTGTGCACATTAATACTGCTATAGATCTATATGGCTTAGTCCACTATGATATCTTAAGGTCTTTAAAGAACCAATGGCACTTGCTGCAGCACTTGTGCCTGGTTGCTCCAGAGGAGCTGCTTATGTTCTAAAATAATCTATATTTGAAGTTTGAAGAATTTTCAAGTGCCTCCCTTGGGGTGGGCAGCTTGGCCAGGGCTGAGCTCAAGCAGCAGCGTGCAAAGAAGCAGGTTCAAGTTTTACTGTTCATGCTCTCTTTTTCTCTGTGCCACTGCCTTGAAGCTTGCATCATCTGTGGTGAGTTGCAATGCACACACACCTCCTGCAACTGTTTTCAACCCGTTGGTACCAGCCTGTTCCCGTATTTGTACTGTTTTTGTTCCTTAACATGGGGGAGATGGCTGAAAGGCAGTTGGTATGGTATTCTCAGGGAGGTAATTAATCTGCATTTGCAGCATTGTTCTTTTGCAGTACCTTTGGGTGAGTGTGCATTGGGGACAGCTGAATGTGATGTAGCCTTGTCTTGAATCCCAAAGGGTTAGCATTAAGCAATATTGTCAGTATATTTGAGCTTAAACACATTAGAGACTTTTAAAAGTGAGTTGGCCAAATTGATGTTGTAGGGCAGGAAATAAATAACTGGGGGGGTTGCCTTGCAGTCAGTCTTGCATGGCCATTTAGAGCTGATGATGCAGCCACAGGTTGTTAACCAATTTGAGCAGATGTGTTTTGAACCATGTAAAACTAACATTTAATGAAGTGAAACGCAGATCAATGGTGAATTTTGTGCAGTGGCTTAGTTGTATTGATTGCAAGGTTCAAAGGCTTTCAGTATGGACCTCTTAAACCTCTATAATGTTAGGGTTGAAATGATGTTTGGCAAATGCTAACGAGGTTGAGCAGGCAGTGTGGATGTGTTTGCTTCCTGCTTTCAAATAATCTACTGCTCTTCAGTCAGTAAGGAGGGGTGGGAACTGGTTGGTCATGCAGGAGATGCTCCTGAATCAGTTTTACTGGGTTTCAAAGAAAGCGACTTCAGTGCTGATGCAGCTGCAAAGGCCCCACTGCAGCAGTGGTGGCTGCTGAGTATGGCGGTGTTGGTGCTCTCACCCAGAACTTGCATTGTGCAGCACTTTTTGCTTCCCAAAGTGATTTTGGCTGTCAGACATGTGGATGCACTTGTACAGATGCTAACCTTGATTTGAGCATGACAGACTGAACAGGATCTCCTTCCTGCAGCATGGCCTCTCCACGCCCTGTGCATGTGGCAGTAAGGATGGCCACACAAGGTGGCCCAGCCATGGGTGCTGGAGACTGCATCTGCCACAGTGGCTGTTTGGTAAAGCAGATGAGAGGATAATTTAGCTGTATTTGCCTTTGGCATGCTAAAAGCTGGAACCTGGCTCCAGTTTGGTCTCCTACTGAGAGGTCTGTAATTTGTAGCCACTCAAGGATGCCAGTGGCCTTTGCTCTGCAGATATGTGCCATGCTCTGCAGCCTCAGCTGAGTTGTGCACCCCCTCCTGCCCATCAGTGGGGTGGAAATGGTGTTATCAGGCCAACAGGACTGCAAAAATAAAATCAATACAGATCAGCCAAAGAGTTTTAATCTTGCCTTGTAATAACTCTTCACCTGACCATCCCCCATGTGTATTACGATTGTTGCATCATTGAACACTGCTCACTTGCAAATCAAAATACTGTGATGCAATATAGTATGTATAAATACATATACACACATCGAAAATGCCCGCCTTTGTGAATGGCTGTGTGTCTGCAGAGAAACAAACCTAACCAACTTCCATAGCAGGTATGGCAGAGCAGTGCTTTGGGCAAAGAAGAGAGTCTAGGTGATGTGTTTGACCATGACAGGTCATGCTGCTGTTAGCTGGTTGGATGACAGTCACTAAATTAACACCTGGGTGTAAAGGCCTCTTATTTCATAAAATAGCAGCTCCCTCTCCTGCATATATTCTGACAACAGCAATTAAAACCATAGCAGCCCACCAGGGAACTGCTAAATATAGTATGGCCTGAAGTTACAACTTATGTTTCCTGTATTTTTCTGTTGTGATTCCCCACGCCCTATCCTCTTATGGATTGAGCAGGAGAATTTAAAGGTCAGGTGAGCAAATATGCTCAGGAAGAAGAGGGATCCCTGCCTCTGCCACTGCAGCATGGAGTGCCCTCTGGCTGGGCCAGCAGTGCTTTGGGGCATTGTAACTCCTGTGCAAGAAGTACTACTTCCAGAAAATTCTTCAGGAAGCATATAACGAGGGAGAGCTTTAATTCTTGAACATCTTAGTTCAGGATGACTTGTTGTCACTGCTGCAATAACACATATTTTGCTCGTGCATAATATTTATTTTACAGAGGCTGAATGAAGGAGAGAGCATTCTCTGTGTGGTATGTGAACGTTTATGGATGGTTTGGCTCTTAGTTTAATAGCTCAGGCTTTTAAAGACTTGACATCTTGTTTGTAGTACCTAAATAGATACATGCTATTTCCGGTAGCTGTTGCTGCTGCTGGGTTTTTATGACAGTCTTTATACACAGTTTCCTTTTCAGCGTGGGAGAGGTCACAGCATTGTGCTAACTCAGAATACCTGACACTGACAAGAGAAAACAAATTTCATTAAATAAAAAGGGGGTCAGCAGGCTGATTATTTATAAATAGTGCTGCCAGTCAATGCCTGATGGTTTATTGAGCTTAATGAAACTCCTGGTAGCCAAAGTGTGTATTTTAAGAAGGCATTTGACCTTGGGCATCTCTCCTGCTGGGGGATGCTGTCTGCTTGTCAGTGGTTCAAAATCAATAACCTCCAGCACTGTCCTGTTGAGGGCTCTTGTATTTAAGGGTGATATTGTAAAATGTGACAATATTCTGCTGACAAATGGCTTGATGCAGAGATTCCTGTGGGGAAGGGTGGGCAGGGTTGTGTGGTAACTCGAAAAATGCACTGATAATGAATGAAGGGGGAAAAAACTGCTGGGGATGCCGTTTTATCCATTTAGTGCCTGGGTCTGCTGTCCTTGTGTTAACCTTTACCGACATTGTCCATGGGTGCCTCAGTGAAATCTGGTTGTTGTATTTCACAAGTTTCGTAAGATTGTTAGGGCTGTGAAAGTCATACTCTTATTCACCTGCTTTTCATAATGTTAGCAGAAGAAACCCCCCTGCAGGCAGAAATTGTTCTTGTGTGACTTGTACACAAAACCAAGGCTGTAGCCCCAAAATCAGTGCTCAAGCCTCACTCTAAGGGCTGGCTGGACATGTTATGCTGTTGTCTATAAACAGGTTGAGGGACAAGGGCTTTCTGTGCAGGAACAACTGGGGATAAACTAGCAGTGGTTGCATTTGTCATTATCAGTTGGAAGAGAATGTCAAGCTAGCAAAAGTGTCTTTCTATAAAGGCTGAAGAAGCAAAAGGTTGAATTTCTTCTTAATGTTGATACTTAGTTCATGTGAGGGGCTGTATTTCAGTAGACAGATGGTTGGGTTCATTGACATGCAAAGGGCTTTTTTTGTGCCCCATATGTTTAAAGCTCCAGACTAACCAATGGTACTGTACATAGAGGAGCTTCAGTACCTGGCATCATTTCCAGGTTGTTGGCACTACTCATGGCCTAGATTGAACATGGATTTTCCAGATTCCTGGTTTTGGAACTGGGATGCATATCAAAGTTGAGATGCTATATAAACTTAATATGAAATGGTTTGACAAATCTGCTTAGGCCAAGCAGCTGCTTTGTAACCTGTGTTTAAAAACTAACAGCCTTTCAGAAGAGCAATACCGTTACTTTCTTGTAAGCACGCTTATAATGGCTCAAATGTCTATGTGTGCAAATAGACTCTTACGCTTTAGCTTGACACAGACTACCGGTAAGAGAAGCAATAAATGCAAGTGTACAAATAAATGTGTAATTGCAAATCTCAAGAATAACTTATTTTTAATAACATCTTTTAAATGCTTTATGTACTGAAGGGCTGAACAGGTCTCTTCATAATGTACAGTGCGATTAATTCGAATGAGAAAAACCAGTCATGAGGACAGGCTTTACAGCTAATGAACAGGATGCATAAAATATGCTCAGCCTCACTAAGGTATTATTGTCATCTGACATTTTTGCCAACTCCCATGGAATTTATTTTGCATTAACTTCTGGCAGTGCTGATGGAGTTGGTGACTTATTGCCTCCGTCTTGAGACTGGAGCTAATTCTCTAGGCAGATTTGTTGAAGTTTCTTTTGCACAATTCTGAGTTACACACATTATTAAGAGAATTGTGCGTTGGAAAGGTTATCCCAGCAGCATAATCAGGAGAATAGGCAATAAATTGCATTCCTGCGTCACTATGGGTTAAGTTGTCAATCATAAGCAAAGGCAGTGGACCTTTAAGTCCCATTTTTTCCACTAATAAGTCTTAAATGTTCATTGCCCATTTTAGCCATAGAACCGGAGACCGGTTTGGATTGGAAGGGACCTTAAAGATCATCCAGTTCCAACCCCCTGCCACGGGCAGGGACACCTTCCACTAGAGCAGCTTGCTTCAAGCCCCGTCCAACCTTGCTTTGAACACTGCCAGGGATGGGGCAGCCACAGCTTCTCTGGGCACCCTGGGCCAGCACCTCACATTACCTGTGCAGTGTGTTTTTAAATATAAATTCTGGAACTTGACAAAGGGGGCTGGTTGTTCCTGACCTGAAGGAACCTTGTTGAAACACTTGTAGATGGTGAATGGTAGGGACTTCCTGATGATCAGTAGCTACCTTCTGGTAGAGGATGGGGTGATGTCTCCAAAAAGAAGACATCCTAAAACATTGCCTGTTTATAGAAGTCTGGTGCTTTGGTGTTTAATAGCAAAATCTTCATGCATGAGGAAGAATCAAGTCTCCTTTGCTTTTGGATGTGCTCTGAGTAAGCACATACAAAGTAAGTACATCTCTTACTTAAAGATAACACATTATCAGTAACTATGAATGGTTCTGGACCTGCCTCCATATTTCCCAGGACTTGGGTATGTCATCAGAATTAGGGTCCCTTCATCTGTTTCAGACACTTGATATGAATAAGCGCATTGTTGTACTGTAATAACAGACCATAACCTATACTTAGCGTATATGAAAACCCACCTTGGTTTTCCCCAACCTGAAAAGTAATTGTTGTTGGGGAAATACCTTGAAGGAAGATCTCCTCAGTAAAGCCCAGGTTTTTGTCAGCGAGCTTCGACAGTGTTTGAATATATACCTCTGCAGAGTACCTCCCAGTATTCTGTACCTGAAACTTGAGTAAACTCATTTAGCAGGGAGCGCTTCACTTCCCTTACTCCATCGAAAAGCAATTGTTTTTCTTGCTCTCTAGCTTCTAAAGTCATTCTTTTACAGGAAAGATTTGCTACTCTGAAAGAAAACAGGCAGAAGACAACAGAAGAGGAGCTGCTAAAGAGATAGATGACAGACTCAGCCTTAAACCCTGCACTTGCAATTTATTTGAAGCAAACGTTCGGGGAGTGTGAAGACAGGACATCTGTTTCATGTTATTCCCAAAGCAACCTGCTTATTCAGCTGCAGGCATCCCCACCTGCTCCTCTAATGAGCTCAGATCTCACAGTATTCCCTGTTCACCCCTTCGAACCTGGACAGAACTGTCTGAAACAGAGGGGCAATACCTAAAATTCAGCGTAGGGTGAACCCTCTGCACGCATGCTGTTGGAATCTCTTTAACTCCCACGTTACTGGAGTTGTGATGGCTAAATTAGGCATTACTGTACACAGTCCAAATGTAGAATGCTGAATGTGAAATTAGAGCAGTCTTGGGGCTGGTGAGGAGTTTGGGCTCTGGGCTTCAAGAGAGAATTTTTAGTGTGATCATTTTCTGATGCACCACTGGTGTTTGACATTTACAATCGACTGCTTATGCAAACCAAGGAAGAGCAGTAAGAAACAGGGTTTTTTTCTCCCTGTGCTTTAATTTTATAAAGCAAATATCACAAAGAAATGCTTTGCAGGTGTTTTTTAGCACAGTGAGCATAATGCTTGGGGAATGCAGTTGAAATCCTTGGCCAAGGCTGCAGAGTCACTGTGTTTGAAAATTCATATGACTTTGGTGAAAACTCTGGACCAAATACTCACAGCCTGCAGAGGTACCCGCAGCAGTGGAAGAAGTGTCCAAAATGGTGCAATCATCTGCTCAGGCAACCTGGTTTGTACTGTGCAGGACAGGAAAGGAATGCCCTTGAAACTTTGCAGAAGAAGCAGATCCTGGTCCGAGCCTCTGGGTCTGAACTCCTTTGGAGACTGGCGATTGAAAAATGTGTTCCGTTGTACCTGAACACTCTGAGCTGTCTTCTCTTGACCTGTACAGCAGCCTAAGAAATAGGGCAGCGGGCAAGGCAAAAATGCTTTTTGTAGACTCCTTCTCAGGCACAAACATTCCCAAGATCCTTTCTGTCTCTCCTTCCTTATAGTACACCATTTTTTTCTCAGTACAGCCAGATACACATTCTCAGATGCAGATCTCACATTTAAGGAGAAGGAACTTCTGATGTTTTTCCAGTGCTAAACACTGCTATTAATTTGCCATTTGCTTTGTATGATGGCTTTTGCCTTTTACTAGCCACTGTTTCCTGGGATAGTGTTGACAGGAGAGGGTGCGTCTGGATTCCAGGAGGGCTCAGTGCAGGATCCTTCAGATGTGGGCTGAGTAAGGGTAATACTGATAATACAACTAAAATTTCTCTTGTTGGCACCTTCCAGTAAACATTCCCAAATAATTTAAAGAACACAATAAACTTAATATACCAGAGACTCTTATCCCTTGTTAGTATTTAATTTGTTTCTTAAGAGGGTCAATATCAACACTGCTTTTTGTTGCCAGTGCAGTCCTGGCTGTGGACTGAGATGAGCTGCTGTGGTGGCTGCAGACCATCTTGGGTGATGGCTGGATGCACCAGAGATGCTTAGCAACTTTGTCTGTGCCTCTGCTCCACCAGGAATCCAGTGTCATGCCAGTGGCCTCTTGCCATGTGCCAAAAGCAAGTCACAGTGAAAGTGTAGGATGTATGATCAGTTACGATGTGAAATCTGATGGCTCTTGCAAAGGATGGATGATTATGAGAAAGCTTTTCTATAAATGCTGGGTTGAAGGAGTCTGTGGGGTTCTCTGTGACAGGAAATTTTGTGTCTCTGTGTTGGACCTGACTAGATGAAACTCAGCAGCAGTAACATTATGAAGGATGTGTGAAAATGTGATCTGCAGAAAGCAACCAGAATGGCTTAGAATGAAAGGGGATCTGCAGATAGGTGTTTCAATGAAGACCGCTGTGAGACTCATCTGTTTCGTCATGGTAAAGGCATATCCTCTCTGCTGCTGTCTCCGAGGAATAGCACATCCAGAGAACAGAGCTGTGGCTTTCTCTAGTGGAGCGAGCAGGAGCAAATAACAGCTTTCTCTGCAGAAAGAAAACCTGGCAGTGATTTGATTGCCTAATGCACAGTGCTCAGTGTGGAGCACTCGGGCTGGAGCTAACTGCAGTGTTTCCAGTTGTAAAAAACATCTCATGGTAATTAGTTTTATTGGGTTTGGCCAAACGCCGGCTAAAAGGCTGAGTAATACAGAGCTATTGGCATGGTGCTTCACAGGTCCAAATATGCTCCATTTTCAATAGCTTTTGGTGTCTTTAGTGACTTGTATTACACAGCCATTATGTATATTGAGGCAGTGTAGATAGGATAGTACATAGTGAAGTGTCTTTTCCAATGCCCAGTTTTAAAATTTATGGAATTTAAGTTGGTATGTCAGTGGAATTTTAAGTATAATGGTTTTCTCTTTGTTAATGGGGAAGATATTTCCTGTTAAGGCAATTAGGCTTGTTGGGGCAGAAAAACTAATGAGAACAGGGAATTACAAAGGTTTTAAACTCAGTTTAGCACCAACTATATGTAATTATACTGAAGAAATGGCAATAACTGGAAACTGTGGCATGGTAGAAAAAATTTGACTCCTCACTGGAAGAATGCCTTTGCTGTTTGTAGCCAATTTCACATGCTTCATAACTTAGTTACACATTGATTTCTGTAAATAGTACTTTAGCTCACAAGATGGCATTTAGCGTATTAAATCAAGTAAAGAGGAATATTGGACAAAGGGCTGTTGGACCATACGGGGCAGTCAGGGTTCTGTTCTTGCTTAGGCATTACTGGCAGTGAGGTAACTCTTTACTGGGACCATGAGAAATGGGAGGAGGCTGCTACAGAAGAATCTACTCACATAAAACCGAGCTCCTTTCTTAGCACAAACATTTGTCTTGAACCTGGAGATGGTTCCTTCAGCCTGGGACTGGGACGTGCTGCAAGGGGAGGTGATTAGGGGAGTATTTACCACTGCTGTGTATGTTGCACTTCTTCCATGAATAGGTAGACATGTTCCAGACCCACTACTGTAGTTGTTTCCTCCAGTGAGGGAAAGTGATGTTAAACAACAGTGGTGAGGACCCATTAACGCACTGATCCTAGTGGTTAGGAGCACTATAGAGGGGAGAGTTTAATAACAAACTAACAAAATTAACAGAACTGTGATTGAGGTCTTTTGCCTTCCTCCTGAATGACTGAACAGTTTGTTCACTCCTAATTTAGAAATAAGAATAAAAAAGGGGCATCTTCAGAAAGGTTCAGTTACCATTGAGGTTAACAGTGGCTTAGGAATTTGTTTCCTTGTGTTGCTCGCTAACTTTGCCTACAAATAATAACATGTGGCTGCAGAATCTGAAGTGATAATAACTGATGCACAGGTTCACAGCATATGCAAGAGGTCAGTACACTGCACCATACAGCTAATACCAGTCATGAACAAACCAACTGTGGAAGATGCAGAAGTTCAGCATATGCCTGTTAACCCACAGGACATGCTGTAAAGTAACTTCATATCCCCATTTGATTCTCTCTTACTTTCAGTAAAAAAACTGATTAACTCAATTGATACCATTATCATTATCCCTACCAGTCAATATATTTGTCTCAATCTAGTCTTTCTTTAGGGACAAGACAGCAGATACCTCAGCAGACTATTTGCAGTTATTGGCTTTGTTTAAGCGTAGTGATTATTGGTTTTAGGGCTGTTTTAATTCTTGTAATATTCATGTTAACGACAGTAACTTTTGGGAAACCCATTAAAAGTCTGTGATTGTAATTTGAAAGAAAGGTCAGATGCACCATTCCCCATTCAATTATGATCAAGTTAGTAACTTTTGATGGATACATTAAATGATGCTGTCATCCCTGGGCATCTCATTGAATCAAAACTAGGCTCCAGTTTTATTCAGTGTGTGCACCTGCAGTGAAATGGTCTTGCTAAAGCAGGTGTTTGCAACAGAGGGAAGGTTTGCTGCTTTATACTGTGTTCAGCCAGTGCTGTGGGTGCCTGCCAATAGACAGCAACCCATAATCTATATATAAATTAAACAAAACCCCTTCATGACAAGAATATTATTAAAGCTGCAAAGTCAGATGCTTGGAGGTGAAGGAATGCCAGCATCAGAGTTTCCTGGGTGACCTGTTTGTCCTCTCCTTCTGTTGTGCACATGCATAACGATGCAGCTTATAATTACAGAGCCATAAGTTACTACTTTTTTATGCCATATACCTGTGTTGAGAACCCAAAACACCCCTTGCTCTTGGGGTTGTGCAGTGCTGGAGGCTTGACTCTGAACTGTTGTTACCTAAACAAACAAAATGGTTTATGAAATAACACCAGATTTGTGTCTTGGAAAGAAATATGTTAGGGTGTTGGGCTTTTGTTTCTGCAGTAACTTAAATATCTCATTAAAAGCAAACCTCCCACATGAGAATCCCAGCCTGGTTTGGGTTGGAAGGGACCTTAAAGATCATCCAGTTCCAACCCCCTGCCATGGGCAGGGACACCTTCCACTAGAGCAGCTTGCTCCAAGCCCCATCCAACCTGGCCTTGAACACTGCCAAGAGTGGAGCATTTACCACATCTCTGAGCACCCTGTGCCAGCACCTCAGCACCCTCACAGTAAAGAACTTCTTCCTTATATCTAACCTGAACTTCCCCCGCTTAAGTTGATGAGGATGTGAGAGTGGGGCTCCACACTTCTACAAGTGCCGTTGGAAATGCACTGTTGGCTTTGTGTACAATGCTGGGAGCAAAACTGTACTGGAAATCTTTCTGGAGTTTCTCCTGATGTTATGTGGCTCTGTGGCTGTGAGCATACATGTCTCTGCTGAGCCCGGGTGGAATTCTGAGCTCATTTAAAAATAACACTTGTGCTTTAGAAGGAAATACATTTCTTGGGGGGTTTGGAGCATCATTCTGGCAAGAGCAAACAGGACAAGTTACACCAATCATCTACTTCTTAAACTTCTTTCTATATACCTCTGGTCCTGGGTGTGGTATAAGAGAGTTTTGGGGTTTTTTAAATGTGTGTAAGGGGTGCATTGCTATGATTCTTACAGAACGCAATTCTTTAATACTTGACTTCACTCTTGCTTCAGAAGGCAAAGGAAATCCTGGTACAGAGCCAGAGACAGGGAGTCATAACAGGAGTTAAACTGAAATTAGACGTGAAAGGTCTTTTTAATCTTTTGTCTCTGCAGCCTGAGAGGTTTCTCCTTCTCCAGTGAAGGCATCATGAAAAGGGAGATTCAGCCTCATTGAAAAATGCTTTATTCCTCTCAGACAGGAAGAGCAGAAATGTTTTTGAGAGCATCAGTCTTTGTTTCTCTGGTCAGACTGTGCAAACCCACTGCTTTTAGGTTGATTTGTGGGTTACTCTGCAGTTTAAAGCATCTGGCAACAGACGGTCCAAATATCAGCACAGACTCTATCAAACCCGGGAAAATCACCCCTTGAAGGCATAGGGAAGAATAGAAATTGTATATAACTTTATTAATTGAATAGCCAGTGTGAACATACAATAAATCTAGCAAAGGTTGGATCCTGCCAGGAGAAGTTTGCAGACATGAAGCAAAAATGTTAGGTTATACTGAATCTCACCAGTAGCTAAAGGATGTGCAGCTCAAAGTGAGTGGTGCTCACCTCCTGGGGCAGACTTGGTGCAAGAGGGTCTGCTCTCTCTGATAGTTTTCCTCAGCATTTAGTGCTTCTGTGTGAATTATCCTTCAGATGGTTTCTGGGAGGGAAGTACCATTCCCAGAGGCAGGATCAAGCTGCTAAAGGTTGTTCAGAGAAAAAATACTGCTGGTTTTATTTACAGAGACAAAAAGAGCCTGTGAGGTTTGTAGCATCAGCCTCAGTTTTCATAGCTATGGTAACAGCTGGAACTAGGGGTGTGCAGGCAGGATGAAAACACACTTGGGCTTGTGTTAGGGAGAACTGTGTTCACCATTTGGCTTTTATTCTCTTCAGTTGTGTTTGCTCACGTAGGGCTGTAATCTGGTAAGCCTCTATTTCAGGTAGTGATCTAAGATATGGAAGGACATGCCTAAATTGCATAGATCTGAAAACTCACACAGAGCTTTGCTTCTCCAGAGTGGCATATCATTAAACTCAGCAGAAAAGTGCTGCAAAAGTAATGTAAGTGAAAGGCACATCAGACTTGTGGTGTAAAGGCTGTGTTTATGAGACGGATGTCTCAAAGACAGTGAATAAATGCAAGTTACGCTTGCAGCTGAGGAACATCCTTATACCCTTGTAGAAAAGTTTATCACCTTTCCAGGCTCAGAAGTTTGTGGGGTTTATTTTCTGGGTTGAGCTGGCGACTGAAGCTCATATGCTTGCAGTAGACTAACTTGCTGTCACCTTGTTGGCTTCCTGGTTTGCCGTTTGCAATGAAGCTAAATTTACATGCGTGCATTCTCCGCAAGACACCAGTCTGCTTGCAGAGGGCTTCCTTGGTGACAAAATACAGCTTCCCAACTTGTTCCCTTTCTTTGACCTTTTAGTATGGAAAGTTACACGATGCACCAGTCTGCAGGGACCTGCACACTGCCTCTTAATTGTGCACTGTAATCAGTTGCTTGTTTGCAACCTTCTGCAGTGACTTAGCTTTGTCCTCCAGCTGAGAGCACAACAGGAACTGACTCCACAGGCAAAAGGTATGAAGGAAGCTGAAGTACTGTTGAAAACCTCTGCTTTGATGCCACAAGGCTGATGGGGCTGTGTAAGCGTAACTTGTTAACTTTGGCTCTCAGCTTATACCTCAGCATGTTTTTTACAGTGTATTGACTGGTGAAGGGAGCATAAAATACTGCATAAACCCATATTCTCTTTGGCAATTGCCATTACCCAAGGCAAAACTGGACCCAAAGAGCTGGGGTCCTAAAAAGCTTTAATTCCCTTATAAAGATATGCATGGCCCTGGATTAATTTGAAGTCAGGAGAAATAGGTCCCACTCAGCATTTCACAGGCATTTGCAGGCTCACAGAAGTGAACTTGTGATGTACACCACAATAAACTTACGCCGGGTGAAACAGGGCAAACATTCATGGTGGCATCTGAGGTGAAGGAGCTGCAATGTTCTGCTTTCCTGAAAGAAGGAAGAGTGAAGGACCTGTACTCTTGCCTTTGCTTTGTGTTAGTAAAAATATGTGTATAAGCCCTGTAGAGAAATGGGGGCTGTGAGAAAACACTTTTCATCCAACTGGCAATGGAAGTGGGCTGTTGCAGAAATGTAAAGCACTGGAGATGGTCTAAAAGAGATGCGGTATTTCCTGTTCAAGGTGTCCATGATTCAGGTGCTCCTCTGCCTGGTGAATCAAAAACATAACCATCAAAAAGGCAAAATAGCTGTGACATTGGACCGAAGTGCAGCATGCTCAGAAATTAGTTGAACAAAATAGGACATGTTTGCACTCTGTAACAGTGAAATTATGCTTTGAGAAAGGTTGCTTCAGTCTCGTGAAAGACATGAGCCTAAAGTGTGGGATGGCTCTTTGGGTCCTTCCTGGAATGTAGGCTTCCAGAATCCTTTAGCCTTCTCCGAAAGCAGTCATTCTCCACCTTGATGAAATCTCATGAAAGATAATCTGCATAAATATAATTGCTGCAGGCCTGTCTTGATTGAAGCATTTGCTGTTATACCTTAGGACAACAAGAAATGGGTTGTGTGTGTTTTTCTTCAAGGCAAAATTTCTTACATTCTTGACAGCTTTCGGAATAAAAGTTGTATGTGGAGTGCAGATCTTTGGTAGGAAAGTGGAAGAGTGAAATAAATGTGAATTATAGCTTAGTTGCTCTGCTTTTTAAAGGTGAGCTCTTAAATTTCTAAAGTGGCCATCCAGATGCTAAAAGGCATAACTTCTACAATTTATTACAGCACATTCTCTCCTTTATGTCCAATAAAAGAATATAGACGTTCTTGACAACACACCTCTGTCATAGCATGTAATATATACCTCAAACATATTCCTTCAAACCAGGATACCACAGGGCTCTCTTTCCTTTAGCTTGTTTTACTAGTCTGTGTGATGGGCAGAAGTTGGAATGAGTTTTAAAAACTTGATGGATAGTGACATCACATCAACAAAACGGTAGAAAAGATCATGTAATCCATGGTTTTGAGGTGTTTAACTGGTCTGAGGTCTAAACTGGCTTCCTGTGGCTTGTGCTTGACCAGGAAAATAGATTTATGCTACAAATGAAGTTTTGTACCTTTTTTCCTTTTCTGTTGGGGAAACTGCATGTTTGTATTGTAGAAAGACTAGAGAAACACAAGGAGGACAGATGCAGTTGAATAAAAGTCATGTGCGGTTTTCTGCCTGGGTAAGAAGAGAAAGGTGAACTGACAAACCAGACCAAGGAGTGATCACTCCTTCTGACACCACACTACTTCCAAAAACTGGGTTTTAAAGCCAGGAACAATGTTGCTTGTAGGGAGTAATTCAAGCCATATCTAATGGGCACAGGAAAGGAGCTTGGCTGGTTATCCCAGACCTGTTTATTACTTTGTGCTGCTTACTTGTCACTGCAGAGCAGATGGTATCTGCATCAAGTAGGGACTTCAGAAACAACATGCTTGCCACCCAGGCAGAGTTTTGCCAGCTGTCAATGTGTTTGCTGTACACATGATGAAAACTGGTCCAAGTAGTGAGAAGGGAGTGATTCTGTGTATAGAATCATAGAATAGTTAGGGTTGGAAAGGACCTTAAGATCATCCAGTTCCAACCCTGCTGCCATGGGCAGGGACACCTCACACTAAACCATGGCACCCAAGGCTCTGTCCAGCCTGGCCTTGAACACCGCCAGGGATGGAGCATTCACAGCTTCCTTGGGCAACCCATTCCAGTGCCTCACCACCCTCACAGTAAAGAACTTCTTCCTTATATCCAATCTAAACTTCCCCTGTTTTAAGTTTTAACCTGTTATCCCTACAGTCCCTAATGAAGAGTCCCTCCCCAGTGTCCTTATAGGCCCCCTTCAGATACTGGAAGCTGCTCTGAGATCACCACACAGCTTCTCTTCTCCAGGCTGAACAGCCCCAACTTTCTCAGCTTGTCTTCATATGGGAGGTGCTGCAGCCCCTGATCATCCCCGTGGCCTCCTCTGGACTTGTTCCAACAGTTCCATGTCCTTTTTATGTCCTTATCAAACCAGAGATATCACTTGGCAAAAATAATTTGCTGTCCTTTTAATAGTTTGTATTTTTAATGGCTTGTGACACTTCTATATGCCCTTTCATTTCAGGGGGTTCAAATAAATTGGACTGAATTGCCTTCAAAGGGCTACAAGTATAATGAGTGGTTGGGCAGAATGCTGCACTGGGCATGCAGTGATAGCACAGGGACTTCAAAAGTACCCGTGTGCAAGCTCAGAGCCTGAACATACCAGTTTTAGCCATACAATAACTTGGTGAGTGATTTCTTTACTTACCATTAGGGAAAGCAATGTAAGATAAAGTATTGATGTTTAATTTCCTTAGGTTTCAACATATTTAAGTAAAAAAGTATGTATACACTTTACATATTCCATAACCATACATTCTTGTTTATATTTAATATAAACATATATAGCGAATATATAATATAGCCAATACAGTACATTACAGAACATCTTTTCTTACAGTAAAATATTGGCTGTATTTGGTTCACTGCACTTCAGCTATTAACTGTGTTTTAATTAAGTCTAGTGAAAATGTTATTTGTCTCCTGTAACATTTTGGCAGAGAAGTAGGACAAATTCCAGCTGTTAAAGTATTTAATCTCTTTAGGGAAAAGGAAAAAAAGCTATATTATGCTTTCTAGTGGTGAACATAAAAGAAAACATCTGAGAAGATCTGGTGTTGGGTAGAAAAATGGACAATTGCATTGTTCCTAAATAAAGATACAGTGATCCTTCATGTATGTACTTAACATTACATGAGACTGAATTACACTGAGCTACTCCCATACTTAAATGCGTAGACATCAGTATTTTGAAACCTAACAAAAAAATGAAGGTAAAATGTCCTAAAAATCAGCTGTTTGTTGCCCCATCTCCTCTCCCACCATCTCTTCAAAGTTTGAAGTGCCAGTTTGGTCATAACTAGCAACTAGTTTGTGAAATAAACTCCCTTTTGTAGATTGAAAATGCAGCTTTTCATAACCCTCTGCTTCAATTCCTCCTTCAGCACAGTCATGTGTTTCTTTCCCTGTTCTACTGTTGGCTCTCATTTAGAAGTGCCTCAGCCTAATCAGATTTGAAAATACCTTTTCCAAAGCTCAAGACCTTGCTTATATTTACTAGTGTGAGACCAGCTTTTACTCCGGCTGCAGGTAGTCCCAAGTGCATGAGCTGGCCATGGGCTGAACTGGTGGCTCCCCTTTGGAGATAAATACCAGTAAGGACAGTGGTTTCAACTGCTTGGTAATAAAATCGGGTCATCAGAAATTATGGGAACAACCAAAGGAACCAGCTTTCAGGGGGTTTGTGTGGAGAGAGTAGGGCTTACTTTTGTTGGCTGTAATATCTTTGTTAGAACATGTTAGGTGCTTGTATTTTGAATACTTGTAAAATTAACAACCGTTTTATGAGCTGTATGGTAGATGAATGAATCATGGAATGCCACTGGTTTCTATCCAAGTGCCCAGGAGTGCATGTGGAAATGCAGGTGATAATGTACTTGGTGAAGAGTAGATTGCTTCATTGAGTAGGTAAGGAGCTGATAAAGGAAGTTATTCTGTACTCCAGATGTCCTACTGGTGGCATTAGTTTAGTAAAATCGTATTTTTTTTCATGTTCAGTCTGCTCCACCCCAGCCTGTGGATTTCTTCTGCAGTACTTACTGCTTTTGTCTGGAAACACAGAGTTGGATGGCTGTTTCTGTCCTTTTCCTGATGGATTGGCTTGGGAACAGCCCACTTCTGGGTGGGGCAGGTTAGCTGTGAATTCAGACACCCTTCACAATGACCTAGACCTTTACTTTCTAAAACAATTCTACCTTGTCTTCAGTGAGATGTTCATGTAGACTATGGGTAGGAATGTACTTGGGAGGCATTGAAGAAAGTGGGGGGTATGTTCATTTTTATTACTGCAGTCTTTGCAGAGATGCAGTGTCCAGTCAAATGATGTGTGATTGCTTCTGAAAGAACTGCGCATTCTCACATTGTCTACAGATCCTTTTTCTATACTAGATCAGAGCACAAATGCCAGGGAAAACGTGAATTATTGGTAAAATAGTGATTTTGCTAAGAAAAGTTCAACAAAAAAGTAGCAAACCATCTTTCTCCTCTGTCTCCTCTGTCTTGAAAGATTGTTCATTGTTTTCATGCCTGGAGAGAATCAAGAGCCTGTGACTTTCTCCTAAGAAGAGTAATAGATTTTCTTCTTTTAGTCTGGGTATAGCATTTGATGCTTGCAAACACTATTGGGGTGCTTGCCTTCACTTCTCTTCTGCTTCTTACCTCTTGAGCCTGTCAGTAAGTCACTGGAAGTTATTTTGTATTCTGAAGGGAATCTTTCATTCTTTTCCATGTTACATGATGTCTTTATCATTTACATTCTGGGGAGTAACAAGGCTGTCTGAGAGCACGGGGCCATGTTGCTTGGGGAATCTCAGCTCTGCACCTTTGACACGCCTTTGGTTTGCAGGTAGTGATTTTTTTAAATCTATTTTTAAAGTGTTTCTTTTGCAATAGTACAGACTAGCCCGCTCCATGAAACACAGCTCTCTTGTGCTAGGCTTTTTAGGAACCTAAACTAAGAATAAATGTATTTTACTGCTTGTGGGGAGGGTTTTCTTCCAGTTATGTGATACACTGACCAACTGCTGAAAATAGCCTGTGTATGAATGTAGATGTATTTAGACCCTTCCTTAATTATCATATCCTCACTATTTCTGCAGCTGTTTGAGAGTTTTGGGGGTATACAGCATGATTGTTTGTGATCTACAGGTTTTTGTTCAGTTGTATTGATGGAGGGTATGATGGTGTCTCACTGGGGAAGGATCTTGCACCCTGACCAGTTTAACTGCATTAGCTTGCAAAACCAGTGAGTTCCCTCTTCCTGAGCAAAAGGAGAGTTTCAGACCCAGCTCTAATCTTTGTACATTCATTAAGCACTTCCAAAGCCATGGCAAGGAGCATCCAGATGGATGGGAGAAGGACTGGCATGGAGCCTGGCTCACAGCCTTGGCTAGCTGCCTGGTGCAGACATACCCAAACTGTCCCGCAGTGGCTCTTCTGACACTCTCCGGTGTCTCACTGAATGCCAGGGCAGCACTGCCTTCCTCCTCTCTACCCCTGCAAAAATGCACATTGTCCTTTCTTGTCTTTCTCTTCCAGCTCTTTATTGCTTTAGTAATTTTGAAAGGATCCCCTGCTCAAGCTGAAAGAGACAGTTTGTAATAACAGAGGCAAGAAACTTGCACGAGATTTACTCCTTTGACTAAAGATATGTCTCCAGGAAATCTTCAGAACCCCAGTGTGAGTGCACAGAACATTGCAGCCTTGTGGCTTAACTAAAAGCATAGAGGTAAAAACCCAGCAACCCCATCTCCACCCCCACAGAAGGAAGTAAAAGCACCAGTCAGGTCTGTCCAGTAACTGTCATTTAAGGCACCAGCTTTTGGGTCATCACCCAGCCTCTTTACTCTGCAAGCCTCTGGCACTGGAGCGTGCTGCCCTTGCTCCCATACAGTGCAGCGGCCAGCCATGGGACCAGTGGTCCCTGATTTGCACCCTCTGAAAGCTGCTTTGTCCTCTGCTTTCAGCTGGTTATCCAATTGTGATTGAGTGTATAGCAGATGAATCTAGATGTTGCATTGCAAAAGGAAGCAATTGCAGTAGGTGCTCTGGGAGAGGGCTGAAGAGCATGGCCTTTCCAGAGCACTGTGCTCCAGAGCTGTTCCTGAGCTTATTAGCAGTGAGCCTCTTAATTCAGAGGAGATGCTCCAGAACCACTTGGGAGATAGGGAAGATTAAATGGAAATGCGTAAGTGCTTGGAGATGAATCCTTAATACCCTGATTGAAAGGAGGCTGGATTAAATGAGAGTTGCATCTAGGCAGCTTCAGTTCAGCGCAGGGATAGCAAATCTCCTCCCTAGCTTCCTCCAGCTGGGAATCACCTGGCTCCTGGCTCGAGGCAGGTTCAGGCCATTTTGTCATTAAGTGAAAATCTTTTTTGGAGGTCTGCACTTAAAAAAAATAGAGTTGTGTAAGTGACTGGGAGCAATATTGATTGAGGCTCTCAGGATCTGGTGGCAAAAGGATTGTTTAAAGGGTGGCAGGAGTTTTATAAACACACAAGTGGTGGTGAAGATGATGAATTGAAGGAATGCTCTGCTAAAGAATTGTCTTTGTTAAAAGAAGATGCTTTCTAGAGAAAGGCGGTTCTCAGAGCACTAAAAAATAGCAGTACAGTGTGAACAATAACCCTAATGCTTCTACTGCAAAGGACAAACCTTGCTGAAATACATGGGCTCCTACAGCTGGCAGCCAGGGTCATCCTGTGCTGGGAGAATTCACTCTTTTCTCTGGGCTGCGCTCTCAGCGTGCCCACAGGTTTGTCCACAGGGATTTCACCTCTTTGAGGCATGCTACAAGGACAGCTGGATGCCAGCAGCTACTGTAATGGTGGGGGGTTATAAGAAAAACCGAGTGAGTGATTTTTCTCTCAGGAAGTTCTCATGGAAACAGCCTGTTCTTGACTCACATGCTGCAGCTGGCCCAGGGTGTATGAGCAAGTGCTGGGCATCCTGGCTGTCCTGGAATACAAAAGATAATCAGAGTATGATGAAAGTGTACAGAAATGGCTCTTTAAGAGTCTCCCATAAGTAAAACTAAATACTGAACTGAAACTGACCTCCTCTTTTACCCCTTTTCAAGGATATTTGCTATTTGTTAGATGGGATCTGATTCTGAGTTCAGCTGTTTAGCACTGCTCCAACTGAGGAGCCCTCAGGTCTTGGACCAAAGGCTTTAACTGGCACATCTGCCACTGGTGGCAGTCTGGGGGAGCTTTGCCCACTTTTTACTTGTGATATTTGCAGCCTACCTGTTAGTTTTTCTGTGAAGAGATCTGACAAATGTTTTGGCATGGGCCTTTTCAGTAAAATGAGTTTGTGTTGGTCTAGGAAGGCCAATTTCTTTGATGAAGCTTTTGGCAGGAAAGAGGAGCTGCAGCTCACCACTCTTAAGGGTCTAATCTTGATGTATTTATTTCTGATATCCTTGCTGGAGCTCAAGCATTTTAGGGTAATTCTGGTTTTTCTTTTTCTCAAGGGGATTTTGTCATTCTCTGTGATATACAAACACCCTGAAATATGCCCTTAGCCACCACTTTGGGGCCTGTTTCAATAATGCTTGTGCCTTGGCTGCAGTCAGTCCCCTGTTCTCTTGCATTGCCTTCCCTTGTAGTCCTTGCTGAAGGGCCATTAATGGGAACATTAAGCAGCATGTTGGCTTTGTGCTGGTTTTCTTGCATTGTGGTACTTCAGGCCTGGCAGTAACTAGCATATTATCAACCACTGAATGCCAGTGCTGTAGCGTACTCTCAGAAGGTGTTCACACATTTTCAAGACTAGTAAGTGCATTAAGATAACATCAGTGACCTAAACCCACACAAGCCAGGGATTTTGGACTTCAGGATGAAGCTCAGGTTTTTAAGATGCATGTGTATGTCTCACTAGCACAGACACCCCTCCGCAGGGAGTTCCCAGGGAAGTTTGTTTGAAGCTGCAGCAGATGGGCACAGCCACTTGCTGGGGATGGACTGTGCTGTATTGTTGTCTTTGATGTCTTTGACTGGTGGTGTTATTATGACTAATGTTACTGTCAAGGCGAAATGTAGGTATAGTGCAGAGAGATGAAGACAGTGATCCGATTATAGTGACAGACTATGAAAATAAACCTTTCTCTAAGAGTAGAGTTTTGACAGTTGACTTTTTTAGTGCATTCTCGAAGCTCAGGGTATTACGCTTTTTATTTTCTCATTGCTCAAAGCAAAAGGTTACATGCATCAGGCACACACATGCAAAATTAAGTGCATTAATAAAACAGTAATTTTGAGTCAGATATATGTGTTTGCAAAATCTGTTGAGTTTCTGACACTTAGATCTGACTGAGATGGAGTTAATTCTCCCCATAGCAGCCCTCATAGTGCTGTGGCTCTTATTGGTAGCTAGAAAGGCATTGATAACACACCAGCATTCTGGCTACTGCTGAACAGTGCTCACAGCATCAGGGATATCTCTCCAACATTGCCCCTCAGCAGTTGGCTGGGGATGAGCAAGATCTTGGGAGGGGACAGAGCCAGGACAGCTGACCCAAACAGACCAAAGGGATATTCCTACCATATGATGTCTGCTCAGCAATAAAAGCAGAGAGAAAGGAGGGGGGAAAGGGCATTTGTTGTTATAACATTTGTCTTCCAGTGCAGCTGCTATCCATACTGAAGCCCTGCATCCCAGGATGTGGTTGGTTGTTACCTGTTGATGGATATAAAGAATAAATCTTTTGTTTTCCTTTGCTTCCACACATGGCCTCTGCTTTTGCTCTATTAAACTGCCTTTATCTTGAACCACAAGCTTTTGTCCATACTGTTTTCTCCTCCCCACACCCTCCCCTGTCCTGCTGGGAAGGGGATTGATAGAGCAGCTTGGTGGGCATCTGGTGTCCAGCCAAGGTCAATCCAGCACAGCGTTTTTCCCTTATAATGACAGCCTGTGGCAGAAACTGCATCACTGAGTGCTCCAGTGGGAACAATATGCTGGGCTGTCAGGATGGCAGATAGGGAAGCTTTGGGACCTTGAAAAGACAGCTTCAACCGAACTGGGCTCTGCTCAGCTTCGTAAAGGCAGCTAAATGAGGAGCAGATACCAGAACCATGAAGTAATGAAGCCTGATTGCTCATGGACTTATGCCCTGTAGCTGACTGTGGGCTTCAGCACAGCCATGGATGTGTTATGAGGCTTGAAAGAAAGTCAGCTTGCAGTCAGTAAAGAAGGGAAAAAATCCTAATTACATATGCAGTCAGTTCTGCTGGTGAGATGGAATTGTCTTTTCTTTTTTGGAAACAAACGACTCTTGGAGAATACTTTGGGGAAGAAAGGTCTTGACACTTTAGAGAGGCACTAAGAAAAATACGGTGATCTTTCTTCTTCTTCCCCCCTACTCCCCCTCAAACATTGACTCTACAGTGCCTAGGTTCTAACTTCTGTCAGCAACTTCCATTCCTCTCCTATTCTTACAAGTGAATTTAACATATGAGTTTTGTCATTGCCTGGGAAGCACAGGATTTGTCTTGTTTTACCCCAGCCTGAATGCCCTTCTGTTAACAGATGCTGGGCAGAGAGCACTGGGGTTTGGACATTTGTCCTCCGTGGTGTCCAATTGAATAATGTGCATTGCAAAAAAATGCTGCTTGCAGCTGGGCTGCCTCTTCCTGTGAGTGAGTGGCCTAAAGGATGGGCTGGTTTCTGAACCTGGGGAAGAAGGGCTGCAGTCCTAATGGCTTTCCACCTGCTCTTCCTCCTCCTCTTATCCCAGACTGGTGTGTCCATCCAGAAGCAGCCATAGCTGGCACTTCAGAGAAAGCTCTGTAGAACTTGGCTGTACATGCTCATGTTGCAGCTTGCCAGTATGAGAAATGCTATCAGGCAGTGTAGCAGGTACCTGGGTTTAATCCTTTTCTATATGGTACCTCATTGCCAAATGGGACCACATAATTCCCAAAAGGCAAAAAAAAAACCATTGAGATGGAGGTGTGTGTGAGACCTGAGGCCAACGCGCAGGTTCACAGCAGCCAGGCAAATATCACTGTATCCTACTCTGCACCTCAATGAGGGAATTCCTTATATGCCTTTTGGCTCCAAGTGCTGTGGAAGTGCTGCTGGCAGCCTCTCTGGATGGCAGCGAGCAGGCATCTTGAACCTCAGGCTGAGGCCAGTTGTTGAAGACATTCATTATTTATCTTCAGGGGAGAAGTGCTGTGATGTGGGGCAGCAGCTTTGGTCCATCGTGTAACACGATGTAAAATGACTGTGTAACATCATGTAAAATGACTTCTTGTTTCCACCAGCTGCTGGCCTCTGCTGTCTTGTGGAGTTGATTTTCAGAGGTCAGTGAGGTTCTGTGGAGAAAGGAAAGTTGTCTCTTGGCTGGTCTGAATTCTCTATGTGTTGGTGTTTCATGCTGGTGAATTTGGATGGAGTTTTGCTTTGCTTTGTAAATCAGCACCAGGCAGACATGGTCTGCTGTGGCTGGTGGAGTGGCATTGGGTACAGGCTGGATCCAGTTCTCCTGACAGTGCAAACACAGCCATCAACACGAACAGCCACAAAATCTTTACTGAAGTATCAGATACATTAAACTACACCTTGATTTATGAAGATTATCTCTAGAGGGACTGTTATCTAACAGAAAATAAAGAACATTTTGTATCCATATTTAATAAGCATGAAGTAAACTATGAACTGCATCAAATCAAACATGGATTCCCTGCTGGATAGTGTTAAATTGATGGTGATTTATAAATACTTTACTTCCATCTTTGTATGCTGTAGGGTGCTGCTTAAGCTGGAGAGCAAAGGAAATCTGTATGATATTCCACCAAATGGCTAAATAACATTTGCACTAAAGAACAGCAAGTGGACGCTTTTAAAGCTGTACATGTTTATTCAAATGCAAGCATAAAATAGGTCAGCCTGCCTCAGTGCTTCCTGTTGTTATGGATTGCTTATTAAAATGTCAGACACATTTGTATCAGTTAGAAGTTGTGTTTTTAGAGTGAAGACGCTGTAGAGGGACTGGCTGGATTATGCCAGGGTGTTACTTTGGAGTACCTAACATGCCCTGAAGGAAGCAGGGTTTTTTCCACAGATTTCTGTGCCTTTGGATCATCCTCTGCTCCTGTTCTCTCACCATTGCCTGCTGTGACTCTTGCTGTCATCAGCACAGCTTGCAGGATTTGGGGACAGCAAACAGCAGGTACCAGGACAATGTGTACGTAAGGGGATCTTTGTACTGGAGTTATATACAGTGCTAACATTGCTGTGTCAAGGAAGTGGCCTTTGCTGAAAGTGCATACCAACTTTCTGCTTGGGTCTGTGTCTGCAAGGGGCAAAGGAAGAGGGATGCTGCTTATTCCTGACCAGCTGGATTACTCACTCCTATTTCTCAGCAGAAATGTCCCCCCTTTGCAAGTGAAAAGAGGAAGGAAATCTGTTTCACAAGGAAATCTATTTACAGTGCTCTGACCTGCACTCCCAGTGGGTTTGGGGCTAGAAGCACACCCAGTTCCAGCTGTGGGAAGTCCAAATGTGCTCTGCCAAGCTTTCCAGCTCTCTGCCAATTTTTTCTCACAGTTCAGATGATAATTTTTTAAGACTTGTTATAACATTTCTCATTCTTTAAGGCAAACCAGTGCCATCAGCTTTGCATTAACTGAATGTGTGTGCTCAGGCAGATACAACCAGTGCAACAGGAAGATAAGATCCAGTGGTGGTTCTGGGATTTGTCCAGTCTTCAGGTGGGGAGAGTCAGCTCCTTCCACATACAAGCTGTCTGACCTGGTAAGTGCTTTAGGGCACTACCTACAAAAAAGCATCTTTTGTACATGGATTTTTATGCTCTAGAGCTGCTGGCAGGCAGTGTGGTGGGATTTAGGAAGTAATGTGCTGCTTGCACAAGATGCATGGCTTTGAAGTGACTGTCTTGGAGGGGACTAGACACTTGCTGCTGTGAGGGAAGAGCCATGCAGGAGAGCAAAGAGCATAGCCTTTATGGCTGAAATCGCTCAATCGACCCATTGATACTTGTTTTTCCTGCAGGTGTTGTAATTTAGGTGTAAGTGCTCTGTTTTCCTGCTGCTCTGTCATGCCTGTCATTATGGAAATATCACTTTCTACCCGAGAAGAGCACAGAAAACTGGTGATTCCCAGGCCACAGCTTTCAGTTTGTGAAAGGCTGTTTTCAAGTGGAAGCTGATCAAATGCACTCGACAAGGTAGCCTAATTTTACAGAGCACATCACAAAAACGGTTTGATCTCCGCACACTTGGCAGCTCACACATTGGAGGCAGAGCTCTGGGTGGCTTTAACAGCAGAGCAGACTCGTGCCAAAAAATCCAAACCAGAAGGCTGGAATGTGACCTGTGCTGCTGCTCCTCAGGGCTGCCTTAATGGATGGGACACTGGCCAGCTCATCATAGAGGTGACCTGCTTACCACATGGGGCCGGCAGCAGCCACAACCCCCTAGTGCAATCTCTGCCCCTTTAGTTTGCAGAAAGCCACAGTGATTCTGCCCAAAGGCACTTTTGCAGAACTCAGTCATGACTGAGCTCCATCTGTGATGGCTTTTCTTAATGTCCACAGCTAGTTTCCCTAAACTGAGATGACCCGTTGTGCATCCTGTGTCTTGTTCAGATTGTAATAATGTATTGAAATAGGCAGGTGGAAACAAACCTTGTCCACATCTGCTAACTGCAGATCCAGCCCATGCATTTTTGACCATTTGTAATAAGTTTTCTTTCTTCTCGTTCCTCTTGGGTGCACTGCACTTGGCAGTGCCTCTTGCTTGCAGACACACAAAACTCATATCACTTTTCTGGTTTTATTAGCAGCCTTTTTTCCTAGATTGCAATAGATTTGGGTTGTCTTCAATGATCTGGGGATCTGCAGATGACTGGGAACAGTGACAGCAGTGTACAAGTGTGGGAGGAAGGCTCACAGTTACGTTCTTCACCAAGTGATCGTGATGCAGTTTTGTTTTCATGGTTGTGCTTAGCCTCTATGTGGTGACTGAGCATCACAAATTCATATCCTGCTGCATCTTCTCCAAGGAGAGAGTCTACAGGCAGCAGGCAGTGTTACTCTGCACCAACAACCTGCTTGCCTTCATCCTTGTATTTTCACATTGATTGCTAATAAGCCTTTCTGCTGAAAGCTTTTGAAAACAGAAGAGGTACAACATACAAATTGCAATGGATGGATTCACTGGTGCTGTTGGCTCTTCTGCTCACTGCCAGGGTCTGTCCTGGGCCAAGAAAGAGAACAGGGTTTTGAGGAAGTTAGTTCATTCCCTGTCCAAGGCCAGTGGTGAGCTTCTGAGTGAAGCTGCGTGCCTGTATGGAAGGGATGAACAGAGCTGTTTGCATGAGCTTTTGCTTGCTAACTGTGAGAAGCCTCATGTCTGTCCTTTATGGTGGAATTTTTCCCTCCTGTGGTTGAGAAAAAGATCTTCATTCCTCTCCTTTACCAATTTCTCCCTAGTACCCACCTTGGACAGACATGTAAATTTGAAGGGGTGAAGAATCAGCTTGGCTCTTATTAGAAAGGCTGGAAACTGTGTTTTTAGAGGGTGCATCCTGGGGAGCTGATGCACTACATTACGTGCAAGCAAAACATGGGCAAATCTCCCTAGTACTTGTGCAAGGGCAGAGCCCAGGCGTGGGTCCTCACATATCTGCCTTGACCACTGCCAGTGTCCCTTTGGAGGGACTTTCTGGAGTTCAGAAGCAACCATGTAACTGATTGACACTGGAGTACACTGACCTGGCGCACTCTGAACTGTTCCTGGCAAGGCAGAATCACTTGGATTTACAGTCACTAAGGGAAATACTAGAGCTTATAGTAAGCCTTAGAGATCTAAGGTACAATATACTTCATCATATTTTAAGTCTGTAACATAAACAGTGATGGGTTGTTCTTATCTGAGAGCTTTCAAACAAGATTCTGATCACACTTAACAGGTGGCTGTTCCAGCTAAGGGGATAAGAAATCCAAGATAAAATGCTGAGATGGAATGACTTTCTTCTCTCTCTCCCTATAGATGATGTATGTTCAAGCCCAGATAGAAACCTAGATTTCACAGCTGGTTTTTAGCATAGAGTAAACCAAAATCTTGGATCCAGAGCTTCGCAGTGTTCAAAGTGCAGAAAATGATATCAGAGATTACTCTCCATTCTGGCATGAATGTGTGAGTGAAGTTCTCAGACAAAACTCAATACAATGAAGAAATGCTGTGCTTTACTGGAATATATCTTTATTCCTTCCATTTGTGGCAATGCAGATGACAGGGAAGGCAGTGGGATTGTGCTAATGAAATTGGTGACAGTAATTATAATTAAACCAAAACCATTTAGGTTTTAAATAAAACCATTTAGAGTTTGACCACAGTTCACAGATGTTCCTTTTCTTCCTTTCTTACACTGCAGATGTATCTCTGCTGAAAGGTTATGTGTTTAGCATTGACTTCCATTAGAAAAAACAGCATTAGGACTATAGGAGGGTTTTTTTCCCTAGCAATAAATCACTAAGAAGAGATGTATGTGGAATGTTGGGGCTAAAAAGGTTATTCCAACACTTGAGCAGCACCAGGAGTAGGCACACAACACCTTTTGAAATGGTAAAATAATTGGATTGTTACAAGGCAGCTTCTAGTTTGTTTATTTACCCATTTGATGGTGCTGAGCTGGGGCCAGGATTGTGCTGGGGAGTGGAGTTGGCTCCCTGGCCAGGGCAAGGGGTGACCTGCAGATGTGGGACTGATGCCATGGCAGGTAGGAGATTACCTAAATTAGCCCCCAACAGCATTATGGAAGTGCTGGTGTGTAGTATGTCCTTAAACAGGAATGTGCTATGTCTGGTGTTAGGAAAGCTGTTGCCTTTATTATGCTTCCCTTCTTGCAAAACTCAGAAGTCATAAGAGCTGCCTGGACAGAGGCAGAAATGTGAGTATTTTCAGTGGAAAACCTTTGGCTTCAGATTTTATTTCCTCCACTCCTCTTGAGGGTACACAATAAATCTTCCCTGGTTATTTTCACTGGAGGCGATGATGCACCGGAGTGAGATGTTGTAGCTTACCTGTTGCAACAAATATCTTCAATTTACTTTTTTACAAGCCTACTAATTTTTATGGATTTGCAGAGCTGTTTATGAACTGAGGAACATCTGTGTGATGGAAAGGGAAAATAACGCTCCTCCCAAGCATGGTAACTTAAAAATATCAGCAGTGAACAAGCAGAAAGACCACTGCATTTGTATCATAGAATGGTTTGGGTTGGAAAGGACCTTAAGATATCCAGTTTCAGCCCTCTGCCATGGCAGAGATGCCTCACACCAGACCATGTCACTCAAGTCTGTGTCCAACCTGGCCTTGAACACTGCTAGGGATGGGGCAGCCACAGCTTCTCTGGGCACCCTGTGCCAGAGCCTCAGCACCCACACAGTAAAGAATTTCTTTATACCTAACCTGAACTTCCCCTGTTTCAGTTTGAACCCATCACCCCTTGTTCTATTGCTACTGTCCCTGATGAAGGGTACCTCTCCAGCATCTTCATAGCCCCCTTCAGATACTGGAAGCTGCTCTGAGGTCTCCACTCACCTCTTACCATAGAAGTGAGATATTTCACAGCTGATCCTTCATCAGCTGCCACTGGTACTAAACAGCATTGCTGTCTATGCAGGCTTTTGGCTCCAGGAGCAAACATGTGCCCTGGACACTCCCGAAATGCTGTTTGTGATGGGCTCAATAGCATCTGGGACAACAGAAATGGGGACTGTATAGCAAAGCTCATCTTCAGCATGAGGAGATGTATACATGGGGACTCATCTTGCTCCTGGCTTACTGCCATGCAATATCCTGCCCTTTGGAATTTTACTGTATTTTTGAGGAATGAGGGGATTTCAAGGCTTTTATTGACATCTCTGGTCTCCTGAGTGATCAGACAATGTAGCACAGCTGCAGAGGACAGTGCAGCTCTCTGGTTAAGTGGCTTGTACTGTCAAGATGGCCCAAACTTAGGCCACGTTTTGTAGGTGGCCAGTGATTCCTGGGTGGTATTTTGTGTCCTCTAGTCCGGATTGGAGATTTTTGCTCCAAGACCTTTGAACAACTAGGAGATGAAATATGGCTTCTTAATGCTCAAAGGGACCCAAAGGTCTTGGAGGAAAATCAATTTACTTGACAAGACTTGGCAAGGAGAGCTCTCAGCTGGTGGCTGGCCTCTGGCCAAGCTTTTTCCCTTACAGGGACAGGCAGGATAATGTAGCAGATATTGTTCCAGAAGAGTGGGATAACACATTTGTGAATGTTCAGGTGACTGAAGGGCTTAGTACGTAAGCACTTGGGAGCGAAAATCTGGTGCTTGCTTTTTCCTCCTGTTGAGCAAAGGAGTGTGTTTGACCCTGTTCTGTGACAGGCATCAGTGCAAAGTCACTTTGAAAAGGGGCAATGGAAAGCCTTAAAGCTGTCCACAAATGCTGGGACATTGATTTCTCTCAAAGCACACAAAGTTTCTCTTCAGCCCATGGGTATACCATGACTGATTTGTTTTATCAGTTGAATTTTCCATTTCCCATCAGCTTTTTTTTTTCTGCCTTAACTTTTACCCTTCTTACCACCCCTGATTGTGGTTTGGGTGATTTTAAATGAAATTCCAACATCACTTTCTCAAGAAAAAGCATTGCTGTTATTTTAGCAGCCTTGAAGACATGTAGTTATTACTGCCATAACACAGCGATGGAAAAATACAACTTTACTTGAACCTTTCTTTGGTTTTACTATAGCTTTAAGTGTTCTTGGGATTTAAGGATCTCTGAAAACCTTCCATGTGTGCAGCCATTGCTCTGGTGTGATGGATACATGAGGTTTTCATTTTTCATTTTTTCCCAAATGAAGTTAGTAGCTGTGATAGGAAAACCAGGAGGTGGGTAAGGGGAGAGGTTGGCGCATGCTCTTCTCACTACCCATAATGCCAGCCCCTGCCTTCAGCTTTGCAGTGTGAAGATGGTTTGTTGTAGTGTGAAAGTGTTGCACAAAGTAAAACAGTTTGTTGGTATGAATACCTGGTGGTATTTAAAATGAATTCTGTGGTTTATGTTGCGTTTGTATGGTGGACGCTGGTTTAAATTCCTTAGCCTTTCATTAAGAGTATTCTATGGGGCTTTCATTCACTGTTGCCTTGAAGCTGTGAAGGACCAAAGTAAAGGAGAATCCTGGAATATCAAAAGAAGGTTAACACAGGGATTAAGCATTTCCTTGTTTTGTAGAGAAATGGTAAAAACATTCTGAAAGTGTGGGAAGACAATTACAGAGTGCAAATTGTAAGTCCTAAAGTTCTGTTTGGTTTTCCTTTGGACAAATAATGTCAGGATTAATTTAGCAGAGCTGATCCTGCCTTGAGGAAGAGAAGGGAGTAACTGACCTTGGGGGATCTCTTCCCACTTTCCTTTCTACAATACTGTTATCATTCTGGTCCTCTGGGACCCAAAACTGTGCAGCATCTGAAAGCCAGCCTGAAAGAAGGTTACTGAAGGCAGAACTGGTTCAGCCAGGAGTATGAGAGATGTGTTTGCTGATGTTATTGAAGTGTTGCTATTTGTCGTCATTAACTTGAGCTTTAACAATAAGACATATACCTGAAAAACTTCATGGCTTCTTTCTCTTCCCTGGTCAACAGTGGGTTCAGGACATACAAGAAAAACAATTCAGTAAAGCCCTTTACTCCCTATCTCTGACCCAGGTGTTGTAGGGTAACAGATTAACAACAGGACATGGTACTTTACAGCCTCCTTCACTTCCCACTGGCTGCCACTTGTCCCCTGTCCCTGTGTTAACACACAGAGGACAGGACTTGGCTGCCACCTTTTCTATTCTACCACAGCTATGCCAACTAAATAGACTTTTCTGTATTTATTATGGAAGAGTTACTTACACCTAGTGACGTTTCTGCTGACTGCTGTTAAAATCCCCTCTGCTTTAAAGTCAGCAGCTGCATCTGAGTGACAAACAAAACTGTTATTGAAGAAAGTGTCTCCTGACATGTTGAATATAAGATTGTGTAATGGTAAGTAATACAGTCTGCAAAGGTACAGTGGGAAAATGGACCAAAAGCAGAAATCAGATTTAATGCACTCTGGTTTTTGGTCTTTGCAGTTCGAGGAATTGATAATGGAGAGTTAGTGAGAACAGTAAGAAAACTCAGGGGAGACACAAACACCAGCACATACACCTCAGGAAGAAAAAAGCCAAAGTGTTTCAGAAGAATATTCTTTTACTTTCTAGTTCTGCTGCTTATTGTTTGTTGGGGTTGTTTTTAAGGGAACAATACATTTCTTTTTTATCTCCTCTTTTTTTTCATCTTCTTTCTTAAATTTCTCGTTAGTTTCTACTAGGGAATTCTGATAGATCAGATGTTGACAGCCTGCACTGATGAATATTTGCAAACGTTACAGAATTCATCCCAGCACCAAATCAGGTTAGAGCAGAAATAGCACCTTTGAACTGCCAATCATGCAACAAAAAGGCAGCTGCTGGCAGCATGTGCCATGCCAGGGGGTTTCCAGCAGGGTGAGAAAGACATAGCACTAAGTTTTGGGACATACAAATGAGGCAAAGCTTGTGTCTAAATGTGTAGGGGCAGCCGCACTTACCCTATATCATGTTGACAGTCCTGTACCTGTTTATTAGGTCTGAATTAGTTGTATTTGGAATCTGTCTTTTCATGATGACAAAGATGGAGAATGTTGCTGAGTCTGGGTTTGTTTTTTGCATATGAAACTCATCAGAGTAAAGCAGTGACTGAGCTTTGTAAGAAGAGGGTGTTGATTTTGGGGCAGGCTCACACTAGCAAGCATCCTGTTCAGGCTTGCATTGCCCCTGCTTCAGTGGTGCTCTCAGCTAAAGGCTCTGGAATGGTCTGTGTAAACAAGGAGCAGGATGCTTCTTCCCAGTCCCATTCACTCAAGATACTGTTCTGCTCTCAAGCTCCTCTTAATGAACTTGCATTGACTTCGGGTCCAGAGAAGGACAACGGAGCTGGTGCAGGGCCTCATGAATATGTCTGATGAGGAATGGCTGAGGGACCTGTGGAGTTTAATCTGGAGAAGAGAAGACTCAGTGAGGACCTGATCGCTCCCTACAGGAGGATGGAGCCAGGAGGGGGCTGGGCTCTGCTCCCAAGGAACAAGGGGTGGGACAAGAGGAAACAGCCTCAAGCTGCACCAGGGCAGGTTTAGATGGAGCTGAGGAACAATTCCTGCCCCAAAGGGTGCTCAGGCATTGGAACAGGCTGCCCAGGGCAGTGCTGCAGTCACTGTCCCTGCAAGTGTTCACACACCGTGTAGACGAGGTCCTCAGTGACATAGGTTAGTGGTCAACATGACAGTCCTGGTATCAAAAGGCTGGACTTGATGTGCTTTAAGTTCTTTTCCAGCCTAGTTGATTCTATGATTTAAGTAGATATACGTGGGTCAGAGCTAAATCCTGCCCCTTTCTGACAGGCTGGTGCTAAACTGGCAGTTTCGTTTGAGAGTTTTGAAGACCATACCAAATAATCAGTCTCATTTTTCTAGCTCTCCATTAAATTTGCTGTTTCTCCTGGCTAGTACTGGAACATAGCAGCGACTCTTCTGTCAGAGCTTTGGAATCCCATTCAATACAACAGACTAGATTTCCCGCTGCAGCCATCAGGTACATTGGATTGAGGGGATTGCAGCAGTGTAGGGTGCAGGTTAGGCTGACTCTATCAAGGTGCTCATCCTGTATGTTGCATGCGGGAGCATCTGTGGTAGTTGGTATGTTCAAAACAGCCCACATCAGTGAGTGGGGCGCTGGCCAACATTCAGCTTCCCTAATAATTCATAGCTCTGCTGATAATTGCCATTTCAGTATCTCTGTCTCATTTATTCTACGAGGAAGGCTGACAGGGTTGCAGCTTGATTTTTCTTGGTTAGACAAAAAACCATTTGCTGGTTACACAGCATCCTTAGGGAATCCCTCAAAACCAGACAGGAGTGCTCATTATTTTCCACTGGCCATGACCACTGGTCTGTGTTAAGACAATTTATTGTTTCCATGTTTACTGTCAGAGAAGAGTTTGTTTTGTCTTATTTTAAACCCCTGTGAAGCCTGTGCTTAAACTCCCGTGAAGCCTGTGCATAGATTTACGTGTTGCTCTCTGGTACCTAAATAAGACTTGAGCCTTTTGTATGCTATGGGAATAAGATGGAAATACTGCACTGAGGATACAGGCAAACAAAAATAGGATAACTGATCTTTTGAAAAATGTATGTGTGCATCTGTTGGACCTCCTGCTGTGAAATGAGGTAATGCACACACCTGAATCTGGTTCCTGATGTATTTGGGGAGCAGCAGCAAAATGTATGAGGGAAAAAAGAGCTGCAATGAATTAAAATGATGTAATCTGCAGAGCAAAATGTGTGAGTAAATGGTCGTCATCCACATGGGAGTCTAGTTGCAACTGAGGAATTGGAGAGAAAATAAGAAGTGTTTTACACAGAACTAATCCAAGGAAATTGTACACCACAACTGCTTTGCAGCCCAAGCACTAATGTAATCATAGGAGATAAAATTTTTCCTGTTTCACTGCAGGACATGTAACGATGACTGGCTCCTTTATTTCAGGGCTTAAGTTTATGTGTATAGGTCGTACTTTATTTCACAGATGCTTCCTGCAAGCAGGATGTTTGCCCCTGCAGCATGGTAGAAGTCTGAAGGTGGTTCAGGGAAGCAGCCATCTCCAGTCTGGAACAGAGGAGGCCTTAGAGGGGCTTGTTTGGCGAAGGTCTAGATTCCCAAATAACTATTTTGCTTGCTGTGCTATACACCAAGTGCTGAGCAAAGGGATCTGCTTTCCTCTTTCCTGTTTCTGTGTGCTCGGTGCCCTTTTCCCTCACAGGAGTCACTAGAGAATTATTAGGTACCAAATACATATGTATTTGGTGCATGTATCTCTGTTTGTGTTTGTATATATATACACACACACACATATAGATACATTATCATTAAATGAACGACTAAGCAATTGCACCTTAACTGCCTTACGATACAGCTGTATGGCTTTCAGATCTGGAGGAAGCCCAGCTTTGGGCTTGTGCTTTGCCTGCAGCTCTTCTCCAGCATGGAGACTTTCAATTAGAGCTGCCTTTACCATGGGGTTACAACTTGGT
Source organism: Psittacus erithacus (assembly GCA_009867235.2). Taxonomy (NCBI): domain Eukaryota; kingdom Metazoa; phylum Chordata; class Aves; order Psittaciformes; family Psittacidae; genus Psittacus; species Psittacus erithacus. The sequence continues at coordinate 10,329 of WYDI02024067.1, read as the reverse complement.
GCTGCTGGACTGGTTGAACCACATTTATTGGAATAAAATGCATGGCACAAATGCTGTTTTATGAGTTACCCTTAGTGCAGAAAGTGGAAGGAAGCTGGTGGGCATCACTGGGATGCTTAGAAGTAAAAAAAATCAGTGATATGTATTTAAAACTTAGGTGTGCTAAAGAGAGACAGGAGAAAAAGAACGATTCATCAGTGCTGATCTTCCTCACATACCATAAAGGAGTTTAAGGGAAATTCAACCACTTGAAAAGGAAGTTTCAAATAGGAGGATTACCAAAGGCTGTTCAGGAGGCAGATGAAAGAGAGTGAGAACCGGCAGAGCACTGCCCCAGTCCACACTCCAGTCAAGGGGATGCTAATGTGGCTCTCAGCTATTCGAAGCTGAAAAAGCAATAGATGAGGAGGCTGTATTCCCTGAGGAGGGATCTTTATGAAGGGGGGAAAACATCTCCATGCTATGCATTAAACCAAGCACTCTGTGCAATTTATTCAAGCAAAAGGCATAAAGGCAACTGGAAATGAGAATATGCAGTTGTAAAGAGCAAGGAACAGGTCAAATCTATTTTTAGTGTCCATAAAATTATGGTTCTGTTTAGCAGAAGAAAAAGTGATAAAGTCCTCCTCAACCATAAGGCAGGGGAGAAGGAAAGCTGAAACCTTTCTCTCCTCTCATTTTCTGACCAAATCCACCTTTTTTCTCTGGTTTTCCCTGTCTCTGTCCTGTCCAGGTCTAAGAAATTAGTTCCTGTTGGCTTTTTGTTATAGGCTAACAGTGTTTTTTCTCTAGTGTTTGTAAGGAATAGTGGAAACTGCCCTTCTTGCAGACTGCTTGTGGGACAGGCAGCACAGGAAATAGTACCCACATATAAATAGGGAGCTCATTTCTTCTTTCCATCCTTGTTACTGAATGCTTGGGTTGGTTTATTGCAGGTGTCAGGAAATGTGGCCAGTTTTAAGGTGGGGTAAGGTACAGCCTGACATGAAAACTGTGATTAGGAGGACACATAGCAGGAAATGGGATTGTGAGAAAAGTGGGAATGAGACTCTGAAACATCCGTAGGGTATTTAGCAGAGGGAATGGAAAGAGAGGTCTGCAAGGCAGCACTGCTGCTGCACTGGACATGTGCCCTTTGGGGGCCAGAAGAGGCTTCCAAGGATGGAAAGGGGTGAGGTAGCTTCAGGACTCCTTACCTCTTACTTACATGGAATCATCTCTCTTAGCACTACACTGATATATTTGGCTTTTCAACACAATAACTGCCATTTTTGTGAAGTGTGATCCAAGAATATCTCCTCATATGACTCAAATGCCTGTCTCCCAAAGATTGTGTCAAAATCTAATTAATTACACTATCAGGGGTCTGCATCATTCATTCCTGTAACTTGGTTTGCTAGGCTGAAAGATTTCTGCTGAAACACATGTAAAATGAGCTAGGGGTTTGTTCCTTGCCTTCAGAAATCTTTACTTTGATGTTTTGAATACAGAATCTCTGCAGTGTAAATCTATAGCTGCAATTGAACAGTTGCACTATCAGTACCACTATCAGTATTACGGAAACATTTACATTCCCTGCCTATGGGGAGTACTGTTTTAGCACCATAAACACAGTCTGGTGAGGAGATAACTCCAGGAGCTCTGTGTCCAGTGCTGTTTGCAGCCTGTGGCATTGTCAACTCACATGGGGCAAAACCTCACTGATTTTGGGCAAAGCAAGTGGGGAGCATAAAGCCCACAGCAACTTGGGGTCCCTCCATTGCTACTTATTCCCATTTTTTGCTTGAATTCCTGCTGAGCCTCTAAGTCTTTTTGCTGGAACACATCTGGGTCAGCTTCTGCCCTCAATTATATGTTGGTTCAATTCTTGCTGTAAGCAGGTTTTCATGAGAACAGCTGAGGGCAGAAACTGGCCCTGGAAAGCTGCTAGAAATAAGAACATTGACAAATCTTATGTATTGTATAAGCAGAGGGGGCAGAAAGGGCAGTAGTCACAAGAACAACTCTCTTGCCTGTCTTGTTGAAACAGTCATCTTTTAGGACAAAACCATTACTTTTTATATAGCAAATCAGGCTGTTTTGTTGTTTTAATGGCTTCATAAATTGAATTTGTTAACAGTGACTCCACTGTTGTGATGTTAAATGGCAGTAAATTGGCCCGCTGTGTTGCAGCCACCTCTTACTAGAAGTCCCTCTCCCCTCCTCTGCTAAAAGGCTGGGGTTTGAAAACCTGTGAACAAGGATATCATAGAGAATCTGATTCAATTCACTTTGAAAGCTAAATTAGAGCAATTGATCATTTCATTCTGGTGATCAGAGGCTCCCAGTGGAAAAGTCTGAAACATCTGTAATAGCCAGACTTGCAGAATCACAATAAGTGAATCAGAGCTGTTTGGAAACTTTATTTTTCAGCTCACTGGCAGTTATGAATGTCATAATAATGATTTAAAAAATTGGCAAAAATAGCTTCAAGTCAAGCTAAAATGGGAAAGTCTCAGTTTGATTGCAAGAACATTTAAAAATACAAGAAAATGGATATTTCTAACTGAAAAGCCACAAAAATTGAAAGACAAATCCAAAGCTTTATTTAAGAACATTGGTGGAGGTATTTAGATTACTCAAGAGGCTTTTGACTTTATTTTCAACGGGGGACTTGGTGCTATGGGCACAATTCTGTGACATGATTTGAAGTTCCTTTATTCTTCACAAACCAGACAACGTGCCAAAGATGTTGTTTCCCAATGATGATGTTTCCTGAAGCCCAGCAGAGATCACTGATGCATTTTATTACTAATAGTCATTATTCCTTGAAAGGGAGCAGTTGCAGTTGTGAGCAGGTAGATGCTGTGCACAGGTTGAATCCTGAAAGACTTGTTTAAGACAGTTTTCACAGAGTTGCCCCCCTGCAAGGGACATGTATCTGCTGAGCTCAGAGATCTCATTAATGGCATTATCAGAGCAACAGGCTCCTCAGAGAGATGCACATTAGAGCAAGAACAGCAGTAAGGTCAGGCTAGAAACCCTGTGAGCTGAAAGCTCCTTAGGCAAGGAGTGTATTGCAGAAAAGTCACAGGCAAACATCAATGAAACATCAGCAGAACAGCTGAAAAGCAAAATAAAGAGTTGGGAAATCTTCCATAATGGTTTCATCTGGCATTGTGACCGATGCATCGTTCTGGTACTTAGTAAAAGAACCCCCAACTTCATATTACTTATATTTTCTTCTCACATGTGGTTTTCATAAGTGCTGGAATGAAAACAGAGAAGCCTATAAACCCTCCATATGTAATCACATGGAAATCTCAGTATAGCTGGTTAGCCAAGGAAATCCCAACCCCTCATCTCATCTGTACGTTTTGTCTTTTTTTTTGTGGTAGTACTTTTGCTTTCTTGTTTCTTGCTTTTTGTTTTAAACCAATTGCCAATAAATGACTGTTCATTGTTCCAAACCTGCACATGACTTCAGCTGACACTGACATAAGCAATCTCAGACTCTAAGACAAGAACACCACCAGAACTAAAACATTCCTCTTAGCTAAGCGAGCTTGTGGTGAAGTGCATACAACTCCTACCAATATGACACTGGTTTTAGTGTTAAGAATAAGCTCAAACATTTTGCTGCAGCTTCTGTGTTTTCTTTGAAATTGTGCTCCAGAGGCTTTTAAACCAGTGAAGGCATTTTTCACAAGGAAACAATATAACAAGTCGTCATGTTGAAAACAAATTGCTAACATGACCTGAGTGCTTTCCAACCTCTCTGAAACGGGAGGACAAAGAAGTCACACTGCACGTTCATCTTAGTCACCTTTTCTCTGAAGAAAACGCTTTTTGCATTTCTCTTTCTTCTCCATATGTTTGTACCTTTTAAATTCATTGCTCAATTCCAAGCAAAGTTCACAAGGAGGAAGAGCAGAAGTCTCACAGGTGATTATGCTGATACAAATTTCATGGAACTAAGCAGATGGAAGTAACCCACTAGAAAGGTCCAACCCAAATACAAGACATGAGCAAGGATTTTTCCTAGGAATGACAATCCTCTTTTGGCAACCTCAGTCAATGTAGCTGGGGTAAAGGCTCCCCTGGCATCTGTGTCAATCACAGAATCATAGAATGGTTTGGGTTGGAAAGGACCTTAAGATCATCCAGTTCCAGCCCTCTTCCATGGGGAGGGATGCCTCACACCATACCATGTTGCCCAAGGCTCTGTCCAGCCTGGCCTTGAACACTGCCAGGGATGGAGTGTTCACCACTTCTCCAGGCACTCTGTTCCAGCGCCTCAGCACCCTCACAGTAAAGAACTTAATTCTTATACCTAACCTGAACTTCCCCTGTTTCAGTTTGAACCCATCACCCCTTGTCCTGTCACTACAGTCCCTAATGAACAGTCCCTCCCCAGCATCCTTATAAGTCCCCTTCAGATACAGGAAAGCTGCTCTGAGGTCTCCATGCAGCTTCTCTTCTCCAGGCTGAACAGCCCCAACTTTCTCAGCCTGTCTTCATATGGGAGGTGCTGCAGCCCCTGAGCATCCTCGTGGCCTCTATATCCTTCTGATGTTGAGGACACCAGAACTGCCACAAGACACAAATCCATATGAAACAAAACTTCACTGGGGCTTGAAACAGTGTGGTCCCAAAACGATGGCTGGTTTGCAAGTCTTGTGCCTTCTTTTTTCCCATTTTTTTCCTCTTTTCTTTGAGATAATCTCATATTTCTGGGAATTGTGAATGTTTAGGTTTGGAATGTTTTCTGATTTCAGTCTCCAACCACCTTTGCAGGAAATATGCCTGCAATTAGAATGAATATCCAAAGTGAAATCATCTCTGTAGCAAACAGGGCTTTCCCAGCCACGGGCCATCCATCTCAACCTGCAGCCACACAGTCATTATAAGGATGTGGGTTTTGAGAGGAAAATATTTACCAAGAAGGGAAATTACAACACTTCTCAGAGTTAACAGAAATGTATGTAAATAAAGATACCCTCTGCTTCCATAACCCAATTACAATATTGATGTGCGTGATCTGAAAATTATATGCTGTGAAAATAACGCAGCATTACAGATCAGCATCTGACTGGCTCTCCTTGATTTCAGACACATGTAGGATAATTACGTGCTCCAACATAGATCATAATTTGTATTGTTCCAGAAGAAAAGCCTTTATTTCTGTAAAGCAATTCTAATCCTAGGGCATTAAATAAACAAAAGCCTGTGAGGGAGACAGAGATAGCAGCAGCTCCACTGGGTGAAAATGGACTTGCATAAGAGACCTATTCTTGCTCTCCAAAGCACTGTCCAAGAGGCAGTGCCTGGCCTGTTTCTTCATATGGTAGGAAGCAACAGTCTTTGGCTGGCAGAAGCCACATGATATGAATAAGATTTGGGAAAAGAATGGTCTGTATCATATTGGCCAACACCAAATTGCAAAGTGAAAATGCTGTGATAGAAGGCATGAATGTGGTTTTCACCAGGCATTCCATGAGAGAACCTGCACAGGCTCAGTCCCAGGAGCATCACTAGGAAGCTTTTAAATCCCTCCAGGGCTGGCGACTACCACTGCCCTGGGCAGCCTGTTCCGATGCCTGACCATCTTCTAAGTGAAGAAATTTTCCCTAATCTCCAGTCTAAACCTCCCCTGGTGCAGCTCTTCTCCCATCCCTTGTTCCTTGGGAGAAGAGACTGACCCTCACGTTGCTTCACCCTCCTTTCATGTTGCCAGCTTGCTGAGGCTGAAGGGGTTTTTTAAATGGAAGAATAAAAGATTGAATTTGTGCTATTGCTATCAGATACCACAGTGAAGCTGAGAAAGTCTCTTCTGTAGCTTATTTGCTTCTTGTGGTAATTTTTCAGGCAGCTTTACGTGACCATAGTTAGGCTATTATTTTATTTCCAATTCTGGGTAGCACTGTGCATTTTCTGACCTATGGCAAAGAAAACCTGGAGCAGTGAAATGCCTGAACCTGATGCTTTCTGAACATTGTTGATGCTGCCAAATTACACCTGTTGGTGAACAAGCTGAAAGTTCAGTGTGTTCCCTGACTTTTAAAGCCTTTTAAAGCACCACCTTCCCCTTCCCCAGCAGAGCCTGGCTGTGCCATTAATGTCTGACAAATTTGGGAATGACTCATCAGCTGTTTGCTACTGTGCACACATTGGATGTTCGTTGCCCTCGCTGTACAAGCAGTTCCAGATCGAGCCTGCAGTCGTGAGTCAAGCTGATGTTTTGAAGCCAGGCAGTGTTGTGGGGAAAATGAACGTGTGCTGGTGGTACCGTGTGCTGACAAAAGGCTGATTCTTCCAGTGGCTCAGGAGAGAAGCTGCTGCTTAATAAGCTGCCGCTGTTTGAATTTGGGGTGTGTGGGGGGGAAGCATCCTAATAAGAATATTCAGTTCACTGTTTTTATAGACAGGCCTGCCTCAGTTTGAATGTTCAAACCTTAAAAGCACAGGTTGAGCTCAGTTAGCTGATTCAATTGTAATTCAAATTAAAGGAATAATTTGAACAAATAACTCTGAAGTTGCTGCCTGATTAAGCACTATCAAGCACTAAGGCAGGACTTGCAGCTGCCTGAATCTCTCTACGTGGGATGTGTCCTTTCATCTCCTCTGAGCATTTTACTTCCCTCCTCCATAGAAAGCAACGTGACAGTTAACAATGGCAGAGAGTGTTGTTTTGCTACATGTTGAAGCAGAGGCGAGGTGGGACCTTATAGCAGGAGGGGGAGACCTCCTTCCCTTCGAGAGTTATGGAACTTGCTCAAAGTGAGCAAGGCAATGAGATATTGCTGCAAGGTGCAGGTAGCAGCAAGGCCGGTTTCATAAGGTATGGCAAAATTCTCCATTGATGGGTGGGAATTACGTATTTTTTTTGTTGCCACACAGAATATCATGGAGGTGGCTGGAAAGAACAAGCTGCCAGCACAGCAGCAATGGATGGAGAGCAGTACTGTTCAGAGAGGACAGGGAAATAGCAGAGAGCTCCTCCACCAGGGTGCAGGATGAGGCCTGTGCTTTCTAGTGTATCACTTTGTCTTGGAATGTAACTGATCATTTCCTACTTTCTGGTTCCCAAGAAAACACACTGTGATCAAGGTTGAACTCAAATGCTGGAGAACTGTTTGACCTCGATCCTCTTTGAACTGTGTGACTTCTGAGGAAAGCTGGGGAAGTTTAGAGAGGAAACCAGCTTATCTTTTCCTTCTTGCTGGATGGATGCCCTTATTTTGTTTCAGATCCTTCAGCTTTAGTTTTGCTAAGAAAATGTTACTTATTCAGCCTTCAAATATTTGGTCAGCTTATTAATTTTTCATATGCAGGAGCTTTGAATATTTCTCTTTGAAATGCCAAAACTAAGCTCTTTTTTTTTTCTTCTCTGGGCAGTGTATTTGGTTCTCCAGCTATGACCTTCTCCCAAAAGCTGCTTAGAAAAATAGCCAAGGACAGGTTCTCCAGCTTGTGGATGTCTGGTGGGAGTGCTATAAGTGATGAAGAAGGTCCCATTGCAGATACTGAAAGGGATGCTATATTTACCATGTGAAGGAGAGCATCCATGACCACAGTGGTCAGATGAGAAAACCACTTGGGCTCTTTCTCTGCTGTAATAGTTATTGTTTGAATTCCTGCTGTTACTATTGTTTTACCCTCTGGTGTTGCTTTAACAGGAACAGGTGTTTTACTTTTTAGGGCAAAAGATGCTAAAATGAACTAAATGTGGAGTTTATTGCTTTGTTTCTTGTATGTAGTATATTTCTTGCTTTACTTCAGGCTTGCTTCCAGTTTTTTTCCTGTATGACAAATGTAGAAACAGCACCAGCATGGACTTGCTCTCCTTGCCATGCCCTGGACCATATGCTACCTTTTCCTCACAAACTTCTTTTGGATGAATTTGCCCTTTCCAACTTCTCTAGCCTTCATTTAATATTAGTACTTTCTTTTTCTTTAGCTGTTCTTTATCAGAGTAATTTTACCCACCATCCTCCATTGCACTGCTCTTACCAAGTTTCATATCCTCCTCTGAGTTCAGATCTGCTGGCTGCAGGCTCCAGCTGCCTCATACAGTGAGTAAATGAAGGTTCTCTCTCATTACATGGTACGCATCGCCTTTTCCTCTGCTCCCCACAACCTGCTCCTCCAGGCAATTCATTTCACACATCTTTACATTTGGAAGTTGGCAACTGTATTATAGATCAGTGTTCATTTATTGACTTGTGTCTTATTATTTTGATAGACGGGTTTTGGTGTACTGCACACCCACCCCAGCTATTCTCCCTTACTGGTTTATTACCTCTGTGTGGTGTTTCTCAACACTCCAGGTGGTGACTGAGCTGCAAGTGCAGGGCAAACCATGCCTCATGGAAAGCAGTAGGATACTGGTGGTTGATATAAGGCAGAAGAATACCAAGGGCATCTTTGTACATAAACAGGATGACTAAGAAGCTTTCTGAAGGTGCCCATGTGAGTTTATATACCAGTTCATGTCTGTGTTTCAAAAGTATTTGGGAGCCTCGAATCTTTCATTTGTTTATATTATTTATGTGCTATATTTGCTTGTACTTGGTTATTCTTTAAAATTAGACAAGACCAAAGGCTCATAATCTACATTTGAAGGAGCTGATGTAAACCTGAATGTGTTCCCTGATTAGTGCTTTTCACATCAACAGCATAGAAACTGAGGAAGTGGAAACAAAGCTTCAGCTCCAAGCACCTGAACAGGCAGAGCAGAGGGAGTCAAAGGTATCCAGCTTGTTTTGGTGGGACACATTGCAGTAGTGGCTGCCAGCCCTAAAGAGAAATGCTTTGGTATCTGTGTTTCGCTTGTTGTTTTCTCAAGTTCCCGAGCTGTCCCCATCAGTGCAGCTCTGTGGAGCAGGCTATGCTTTCCTTGTGCTGGTGAAGGAGATGAGAGCGTGAAAACATCCACCTCTGAAGCTCCATCACACTGCAAAACCATGGTTTTGTGACTGTGTCAGAATTTATAGTTAATACCTGCAAAGTCTGGCAACATACCAGGAAATGTAATACCATCCCAGCACAACAGAAATTTAGCATGCAGACACAGGCTTTACTGGGATATAATTGGTTCCTGTTGCTCCACTTTTACAATCCTGCATTCAAATGCCTTCTCACTGAAAAAGAAACTGATGAGTCTTCAATACCAGGAGAGCCTGAGACCATCAACAGACTTTTAATGAGTCTCAGGCTGCATTTCTGCTCTTGCAGTGCTGCTAAAACATCGTCTTGCCCAGGGGGACACTCAAGAGCCAATACAGCCACTTAAAGAAAGAAGTTTGTGGGACCAGTGGAGCAAAGTATGGAAAAACCAGTGCTTAAAAACCCCACTGTGTATTCAGAGAACAGCCTGAAGGAGTTGGCAATGACACAGCCCAGGAAAATCAGGCTTTCAAAAGAGAATACTGTGTGTGTGCTGGAGGTGGTGAGCTGGAGCCTCCATAGAGGGGCCTGTTGTGAAGCTTTGTGCAGGGGTTGTGAGGGCAGAGGTAGAAATATCGACTCATAAGTGGTTCCAGAAGGGCTACATTATTCTCATATGGCATATCAGTGAATGGCATTTAACTATGGATAGGTATGTGGACAGAAATACAAGTCTGTGTTTATCACATTGCAGCCAAAGATCTCAGGTGCTATGGCAATAGAAATGGATTCAATCCAGCAACAGTGTATGTGAGACACAGTACTTGTGGCCCAGGTCAGTGCTTTATAGCACTTCTCTAGTGAAAACTTTATCTCACAGCAAAAGATATGGTTGACATAAACGTGATTCTATGACTTTAAGGCCCTATCTTTAATTTTAGTTTTTCTAATAATTTTAAATAGCTCTTACATTGTCTTTAATCTCACTGTATCTCGCTGGTTCATGGGGCTGTGTGGTGCTGTTCAATTTGTGCATGTTTGGAACCAGAGAAAGCATTAGAAAAATTCCCCAGCACAGAAATGTGGATGAGTCCTGAAGTTCTCTTTCCTCTTGACTACCACAAACACTTCAGCACCTTCATTTGGCTTTCCAGATACTGAGACATTATTACAATTCAGGTTGTACATTTGTTCACGTACAACAGTGTTGTACAGCAAATGTTGTACATTTGTTTACAGCCTAAAAAAAGTCCCATGCATTCCTTTTCTAGACCCCAAACCATACATGTGGATGGTAGCTTGGCTGACACTCTGGATCCATGAGGTAAGTCATAGAATCATAGACTGGTCTGGGTTGGAAAGGGTCTTAAAGCTCATCCAGTTCCCACCCCCTGCCATGGGCAGGGACACCTTCCACTAGAGCAGCTTGCTCCAAGCCCCTGTGTCCAACCTGGCCTTGAA
>WYDI02024066.1:0-14817 GCA_009867235.2 Psittacus erithacus | reverse complement strand
TACAGGCCCTTGTCCAAAGCCCCTCTCCAGCTTTCCTGCAGCCCCTTCAGGCACTGGAGCTGCTCTAAGGGCTCCCCTTCAGGAGCCTTCTCTTGTCCAGGCTGCCCCAGCCCAGCTCTCTCAGCCTGGCTCCATAGGAGTTAAACAGCTTCAGTGACCCTGTGGGACATCGGATGCTCATTCAGGAATGTGCATTTCCATGGAAAGCCATCCCCAGCTCATCAAGGCTGTTACAGATTTCTCCTCTGTGCAGAACCCAGACTCAAACCAACTGAGGGAACTCTACTCCTGCTGTGTAGGCCCATTAAAACAAACAGCAATGACCCTGGTCAGAGTTCTCCAAGGGGAAGATAATAATTAATAGAGCCCTTCAACAGGGAACTTGTGGTCTGGTTCTGCACTGTGCCCAGGAGCCGGGCAGGCTCCTCAGGAGAGGGAATCCAAGCCAAAGCTGCATTTCCTTTTGGGTGGAAAATTTCACATCAGTTCTCGTTTTCAAACTGTGACTTATAAAGTCCTGATGCACAGGAAGAGCCTCGGAGCATGGAGAATAAAGATTATCACCGCACGCACACACCACGCACCCCCATTGCGCCATAAATCAGAGGGATCAGGAAGACAAGGGTGAAAGAAGTGTTTAGCAAACATCCAGAGCAACTCCTGTTCCTGGGGAGCCTCCTTTGGCTAAATGCGTGGGTACCCCAGTTCTCAGTGCACAGAGGATGCCCTGCGTTGCAAAAGACATCCACTCTGCACATACATGCAGGCTATGACTCAGGACAAAGGCAGCCATCCTCAATATTCCAAGACATTACATCAGAAGATATTTGCCAATTCCAATCTGTAAAGGCAGGAACAGAGCAAGAAAGGAATAAATAAAGGCAATAAAATGCAGGGACCATATAGGCCAATTTCAAAGCAATCCAAACCTCCACTCCAAACCACTACATCCCAGCCCAGTCTTTACCCCACAACTCATGAGACAGAGAACGCGGCCTTGGCCACAAAACACACTGGTTGTTGCTGAGATCAGAGGGAGCCCCTGTGATCCACAACCAATGCTCGGGCATTAAATCAACTGGAACAGGTTAAGTCAGGCAGAAATTACCTTGCTGGGTCAGAAACCAGCCATGATGTTCATGCAGTTCTCATTCCTTCATCAGAATTAGATCAGAAGCTGAAAACCTGCAATTTCCTCGTTGCTGCCAGGATAAAATTCTTCTTGAGGACACGTGTGGACCCAAAGGTGGCCTTTTTTCCTAGGATCCATAGGAGATGCAAATGCTCGCCTTTATTTAAAGATGGGTTTAATTCTTTGGCCATGTCTCCAAGTGTTGGAAGTGTCCAAGGCCAGGTTAGATAGGGCTTGGAGCAACTTCTGCTTAGATCTAACCTGAACTTCCCCTGTTTGAGTTTGAGCCCATCACCCCTTGTCCTGTCGCTCCGGTCCCTGCTGAAGAGGTACAGCTGCCATAATTTGTCTTTGCTCTTCTTCAAGGAAGTATTTGAACACCACAAAGCAACCCCATGAATTACTCAATACACACAAGCTGATACAAACCCTCACGCTTGGTTTGTCAGCATGAGCAGAAAGTCATGAAGGCACTGGAATAGGTTCCATAGCACTGCACAAACTCCATGGGAGCTGTGTGGAGCAATGCACATTTAAGCAGAAGCCACAGCAAATCTCATCCTTGAATTTCCTCTGCCTTTTGGAACGCCCGTTTTCCTGCTGGAATATGGACTCTCTCAGCTATCACACTGCAATGCTTTTACCCCAGTGTTGTCAGCTCCTGGTACGCTTGTTCCAGATACTGAGGAGAATCTGTTGACATCACATCACATCCTGACAGACTATTAAATGCGCTTAATAGTTTAATCTTCTTCCACAGAAAGGAAGTTGGGAAGTCTCCGAAGGAAAAAGAAATACAAAGTGTATCATTGCTGTGAACTAAATCATAGAACAAAACTGTCCCAGGTTTTGGAATTCTGAATAGCAGCCTAATACTGGAAATTTATTGAGAAGAAAAATCATTTTGCAAAACTGGAATACAATCCATTTACCAAGGTTATTATTCTTATTTCCTTTTTTAGCATTTAAAAATCAGTTCATAACAGACCTGACCAGAAAATAGTGGCACAACAGAAATGTAGGTTGTAAAGGTGACGTGGAATGCATAGAACCCCTGGGGCGGACCAGCCACAGTAAATACAACAGTAATCATCGTCATGAGTGGGAATTCAGTTCCACAACTGGCTTTTGCTTTTAGAAGGTAGTGGGTGCATATAAATATGATAGAGAAAACATGTAAAAAACCATTGCTTTATTATTCAAGGGTTTCAGCTCAGTCAAAACTGAGGAGGTTTCTTGGGCACAAATTGCCCTTTCTAGGTCCTAAAGTTTCCTATGCTTGTTATGGAAATAACCCAACATGAATGGTAAGGTGGTAGAAAACAGCAAAGACCAGAACATCACCCAAGGAGCTAATTCTCAACAGAGGACCTGGTGTTTCAAAATGCTTCAAAGCATTAACCGTGAGGACGTAACACTAGGAAGAACCCCATCAGCCACAAACCCCTGCTTCATTACCAAGCAGACATCTGGCCTATGAGGATCTCTGGATGTAGTTTGGTGGGATTTCATTCAAAAAGCAGCATGGAAAAGTAGGGATTTTAAGGAAAAGAGGACTTACAGTACATTGCCTCGGGCCTCTGTCTTCAGTGAAGGTGGCAACAAGTTCCTAGACTGCATAATGCTGCTATATTTAGTTTTAGTTGAAGAGAAATACCAACCTGAAAAAATAACAGCTACTTGCTGGTTAAAACAGACACGTTTGGCATTGCGGCCCAGCAGCCCTGCACTAAACCTGTCATTCCCCCCTCACTGCCTCTGGGATTATGAAACAGTGACATGCCTACCATTCAAAGTTGCCTATCCTATGTCTGGAAAGCTTAGCTTTGCTGTAAGTATGACTACAACCCCTAGAAATCATCCCATCATTTGATACAAGCTAAGTTTATGGGATAGAGCTTCACCTGGTACCTACAGGGCTATCAGCATTTTCTCAACAATGCAACTGAAACACCATCGTCTCATTCAAACTTCTCCTCTCACTCTTATAATCAAGCAGTTAGAAACACCCCATTGTACCATCTCCCTTCATTCCCCTCTCCTATCAACTCCAGGAATTCCAAAAAGCAATCTGAAGAGCAGCATTGGATGTGATCCCCAACTTCAAATCATACCATGAAAAGCCACTAAATAAACCCAGCTCTCCTCCAGAGAAAAGATGCTTGGCTGACTTGAGGTACTCGATGCCCTCTCTGCTGTCACATCTCCCATTCTCCTGTGACTCTATTCCTAAAGCAGCGGGTCCCTACGTGCAAGGGGCTCCTTTTCTAACCCATCCACACCTCCCAAGAAAACCTATGCAGTGGGAATATGGTGTCCCAATGTCCTTGTCCAAAACTGTGAAAAGGGAAACATAAGGTTTAAAAAGGAATAAAATAAGCCCTACTAAAATAAATTAAAGTCCTTAAATCACCATCACTTCGGAGGCAACCTTTCCAGAGACCTCTTGGGTTCCTTTCTTTTCTGCAGCACCTTTGAAGTTGTATGGTTGTAAGAATAACTTTAACTCTAGAAGCTTTATGCATCTTTTTAAGAATCACATTTTGATGATTATAAAAATTTATCTATTATACAACATAGGTCCAGCTACACTGAAAAAATTACACCGCTTATTGAAATACATTTCATTTTAGAAACAGACTACTAAATAGGTCTATACAAAAACCTCTAAAATAATTTCTGTAGTAAAATAAAGAGTGTGTTAGGAGAGCTACACAAACAAGACATTTCTGTGTCTTTCTTTATAATGCTCAAATATACTGTGATACGTGGCTGGCTCACTCCAGAGCCGGCCCCAAAAGCTGAAAAGAATCCATTACGATACACAGTGATACAATTAATGCTCTGTATTAATCTCACAGCCTTTCCGATTAGTACAAAGGAAAACCAGGCCTGTCTCCTCTTTGAGGAGAAGGCCAGGCTATAAAAGCAAGCATACCTCATCAGCTGATATGAAATTAGAAAATCCCACAAGTCTCAGTATCTGAAATGTAGAAAAGTCACCAGCAAAATGCAAGCAAACGGGGCTGAAGTCCTGTTGGGTCCCAGGTTCAAAGGAGCACTGCTGATCCGAAACAGGATCTCCTTGGTTGGTAACTGATTCAAGGGATAAAATCAGGACCATGGGCTGGGGCTAAGAGAAAGACACGGATCCTCACCAACTAACCCTCCCGGGCTGCCAGGAGGACAGGTTTCCATGTGCATAAATGGGGAAAGAGCTGGCAGGGAGCAGAGACGTTAGTGGTGCTGTGCTGAACTGTTCTTTTCTGCCAGGTGTCGCAGAAAGCTGTCCTCACTCTGGCCTCTGTGGTTTAAAGGCTCACTCTTAAAAAGAGCTGGAGGAGGGGGTAAATGAGGGACTGGGGGCACCGGGAGGTGATGCGGATGGTGAGGATGAGGATGTAGGTGAAGGTGTGAATACGGGTGGGGAATGGGGCGCGGAGGGAGCGTGCTGACTGGGTTCAGGTTGATGGGTGGCACTGGGCCGGTGGGTGCGTTCACTACAGCAGGGACCGTGGTGGCGGGAGAAGTCGTGGACAGTGGGATCTGGACAGCAGCTGACACGTTGACGGGGCTGGTGACACGGAAGCACTTCTCCTTGTGTGCCTTGAGCATGTTGGAGAAGCGAAAGCGCTGGCCGCACACGTCACACGGGTAGGGCTTCTCCCCCGTGTGAGTTCTGCGGTGCCTCTTCATGTTTGGGCGGCTGGTGAAGCTCTTGCCACAGATTTCACAGATAAAGGGCTTCTCTCCTGCAAGCAGAGGCAGCAATCAGTCAGGCACGGAACATCTGCTCGTCCTTACACTTCAGCACATCTATGCAAACAAACTGCAGCCCACAAAGGCTACTGTGACTGCTGCCTTCAGCAAACAGACACAGCTGCTCCACAGCAGCCCTCGGTCTTTAGGAAACCCTCTCTCACCTTCAGATTTTGATGCATGAGAATCTTTTACAAGGCTTTGGCAAGGGGCTCCTTCAGACCACAGTGAGAAGGAAGCAAGCCTAAGCTCTCATTGTCCCCCACGCTGCATCACAGGACTACAGATCTAACAGTGAGATAACGTATGGACCTCTCCTCTCTCATTTTCTAGGCTGGAGAGCAGTTTTGATCCCAAATTCCAAGCAAGGGAACACAACTGGAAGTACAGGCAAGTTTCTGTCCTGGAGGTACTTGTGCTTTTCCTCAATTAGTTCTTACCAGTGTGTGTTTTCATGTGCTCATCAAAGTACTGTTTCATGTTGAAGTCTTTGCCACACCACTGGCACATGAACTGTTTGTGCCCAATGTGGATGCTCATGTGAGAGCGCAGCTGGTACTTGTATTGAAACCTCTCATCACAGTTCTGCAACAGAAAAACAGCAACCCATGACGCTCAGGCATCACATAGCAGGAAGCAAGGCAGTCAGGGGACAGCACTTTGAACTGACTATAGTAAGGAGTTAAGAATACCTGAACTAGTACACACAGAGACCCTGGGTTTAAATGACGCAGCCAGGAGAATTTGGGCAGTGCTAAGAGGTCTGCTGGCACAGAAGCCTCGGCAAGGAGCATGGAACAGTCACAGCCTTTAGCTGACACAGCTGCTGGCAGCGGAGACAGGGTTATGCCAACAGCAAAGTGCTTCTGTTGGCTTAAGATGTCACTTGGAGGGTTGCTGGACTACAGCAAGCCTCCACTAGAGGACTCTGCTCACCCAGCAAAGCCAACAGCGGCTTTACAGGTCTGGCTTCACAGCTATTATTTACTGCTATGAGGGAAATCCATTCCTAAGGAGTCTTATCCCCAGGACCACCGTGGTTGCACAATGACCACTACTACTCGGTGTCCGGCTGGAGCTGTGCCTCATTTGATGGGCAGAATGAGCCACCAGACCTGCTCTGGAAAGAGGAAGGGCTCTGCACCCCCTGCCTCCCTCATGTGATACCCATAAGCATCCCCATCAGATGACTGAGACATTATCTGCCCCAGACACATGACTGGGTTAGTCTGCCCCATTGTATCTCCTTCCCCAGGGCAGGCATAAAATGACAATGGCAAAAGTCTTGAGTGCAGCAGGGAGAGACTTTCCCTCATCCCAGCACACACCTGGTGTAAGAGATGCAAATTCAGAGCCCTGGATCTCAAGGAGGTCACCCTATGCAGTGCTTCCCACAAGCCAAATCCAGCAGTGATTTGTTTTTCTCTGCCATCTGCTTCAAGTAACTGGGCAGGGAGGATTAACGGCATTTGCATTAGGCTTTACTATGAACACTGCTGCAGTGGGTACTCATTGAGTTAAAACATGAGAGCCAGCAGCCAGAGCAAACCACAGGCATCCCAGGTTGAACGGCTCCATCTCCGCTGTGCTCTCCACAGAGCTTGCCCAGATTTTAATGGAACTACACCTCAGTTACAAGACAAGGCAATTCAGTTTCCACCTACGTTCCCCACTGACAGGGTTACTAAGTTTATATCTTCCTGCTACGGTATCTCCATGTATTACCAGTTGCTGCCTCACCTCACATCTGAAAGGTTTCTCTCCAGAATGCTGTAGGGAATGTACTTTGAGAGACATACTGCGTTTGAATGATTTCCCACAGGTTTCACATGTAAATGGCATGTCCTTTGTGTGTGCTGCAACACAACAGTACATTAGAGAGGGTCATTCCAATGCAATCTTTTCTCAAACCATTTGTTTTCCTCCGACTACTGAACAGCTTACAGCTACATACACATAGACATGCACAGATTCTGCCTGCTGCCCAGAACTACAGACTTGAACTTGCTAAGGATAAAGCTCAGACAACTAAAGTTATTGTATTTCTCCACAAAACAGCAATTAGGAGTTAAGAACCACAAGGGATGATGGGTTTAAACTGAACCAGGAGAAGTTCAGGTTGGAGATAAGGCACAAGCTCTTCGCTGTGAGGGTGCTGAGGCACTCGCACAGGGTGCCCAGAGAAGCTGTGGCTGCCCCATCCCTGGCAGTGTTCAAGGCCAGGTTGGACACAGGGGCTTGGAGCAAGCTGCTCTAGTGGAAGGTGTCCCTGGCCATTGCAAGGGATTGGAACTGGATGATCTTAAGGTCTTTTCCAACCCAAACCATTCTATGCTTATGAGGCAGAACAAGCAGAAGCACTGATCAATAACTCACCAACCATATGTTTCCGCACGTGGGCCATGGTGTAGAACTTCTTTTCACAGATCTCACAAGAGAATTTCTTTTCTGCATATCCGTGGACAATCTTGATGTGTTCATGGAGGGACCAGAGCTTCTTGAATGATTTATTACAGGAAACGCACTGAATGAATGGGATAAATAGAAGGAATTTTCAATTAGAAAGATTCAATAATTCAAGTCAGTGGAGTTAAGCCATGGATCTTCCTCTTGCATGACAAAAAGAAGCCCAAATCAAGTCAAAATGCTGCGTACTGTCTCAGATTAAGCCTATGCTGACTGTTTCAGACTTGAAACAATTACACTAAGAAAAGCCAGCTTGAGCAGGACTGGACAGGATGTTAACACTCTGCATGGTGGTGCCACCTGAAGAGCACTACAGCCACTGCACGAGCTTATTTCCCCAACACAACAGCACATCCAGCTGGATCGGCCCTCAAGGAGCTAACACAGAGAAGACAACTTCACAGGCACTGACGCTGTTGGCCTGGGAGCAAGCCAAACCCCTGGGGTGGGGAGAAGCCAACAGAGGTGGAGAAGGCCACCACCACCACATTGCCTTTAAACCCATCTGCAAGTCCAGCTCTTTCACAGGAGCACTGTGACCCCTCCAACACTCTAAGGAACTACTCAGAGCTCTCTCATCTCCTTTTAGCTCTACGCAGAAGTCAGCTTCCCTCTTGCAGCTCTTGGCCATGTGGAAAGCGTGGCACAAAGCAAGTTGTCACCTCCATCTTTGATGTTCTGACTCTTCATTTACACGGATCAGAAGCACTATAGGTCTAAATTGACAATACACAACCAGTGTTTGAATCTCTTCCCACACCTCCTGTGATACAACCAGAAAGGCAGTGATGAGCAGGATGCACGCGCTCACACGCATCTCTTTTTCCCCCAATAGCTGGCTCTTGCTAAAGACTTGACAAAAAAGTCCTTGTAGCAGTCTCAGAACTCCAGCATACCCGAGCTGTAAAGCCTGACAGCAGACACACGTGAGGACATGGAGTCATCTTCATCTTTGACGTGAAGAGAGAGGAACTGTGGCTTGTTATTTTCTGTTGGGTGTTGGGGTTTTTGGTGCATCTCCAGTTTTCTGCCTCCCTATTACTCTCCTTCCCTCAAGGTAAGGAGATCTGCCTGCTGCTCACTGCTGTGCCTGCTGCTCACTGCTGTGCCTGCTGCTCACTGCTGTGCCTGCTGCCAGCTCGAGCTGGTTCTTCTCTGCTTCTACAGGGCTTCAGTCTCTGCAGGCTTGGAAAGTCCGGTACCCCACTCACCGTGCTGATGCCAAGGAGAGACTCTGCATCTAAAAGTACCTACGTGGAGGCATGTGAGGGCCAAACTGCAGCCCTTGGAGGGTGGAAAAAGAAACCCTGGAGAGTAAAGCAACGCTAAGAAATGCTCAAAAAGCTCTGATTTAAGGTAAGCAAACCCTTGGATTGGTCAGTCTACATTTAATTGATGGTCAGCAGCAAGTCATGTAGAACACTGAGAGTTACTACAGAGAGAGGCTGAGGAGACAACAGAAATTCTGTGAAGGTGCTCATTTTAAAAGGATGAAACCCAGAAATTACCTGGAAAAAGAGATATATCCCCTCACTTAGGTGAAAAAGGCAGAGAAGAGCCACTCATGTTCTTATCAGTTCAATGACCACTCCCATAATGAAACCATTTCTTTCTCCTAGACAAAGCTCCATATCCCCCTTGACACATTAAACCCTGCATTAACATAACATGTTCATAGCCCCTTATTCCTTTTGCCACGGGTGATAAAACCAAAAGAGCAGGCAGCTGGGAACCACATTCCAAATGTCAGGAGAGACAGAAAGAATTGTTGACTACATGCTTATAGTGGGAACTTGAAGACCAGCATTGTTGCAGATTCCCAAGTATCTGGGAAGGTTTCTAGACCTGATTCTTCTTGTTTTGGGTACAACTGCTACCATTTCTTCTTACTCTGTCACTTCTGGGCACAGGAATGGAACCCCTCAGCAGCATGTGTGTGCATGGATTACAGGCTCCTTTTCCATTCTATGCCCCATATTCCAAATATTCATGAGTTCCTGCTTCAAGTCTAAAGACTTTTATGCTGTGAAAGAGCCACCTGGATGATGGGGCACTGCTGCAATCTGCATTTCAATGCTCTCTGCACTAAACTTGTGAAGTATTCATTTCAAAACCTGCAAGGACACACTGCAATGTTGATGTGTTTTGCTAACTAGGCTCAAGACTCATTATCTTATATTCTACTCCTTCCTTCAGTCTTCCTCCTCTGAGCTGAAACATAAGGAAAAACAGCACAATGTTACACAGAGCTGCATTTGAGTCTTACAGCAAAGAGAAATCACCACAGACACTTCAACTGTCTTCCACACAGTGAGAATTGAATCCCAATTCAGTGCAGCATTTAAGCAAACAAACAAAATCTTAAATCTTGCTGCTAAAACTCATGGGGCAGACAAAGAACTCGCCAAAACCCTACAACCTCTCAGCATTTCAGCTGCACGAAAGCTAAGCTCCACGCTGGCAGTGGGATCACTTCAGAAGTAGATGGCAATGCTGTGCCGAGCTTAACAAGGCAAAGAAAGCACGTTTGAATCAGCAGATACAACAAAAGTGCCCCCAGTTACATGAGAACACAGATGCCTATGAGCAAAGCACAAACCACAGATGAATCAGAAACTCTGCAGCTCTTTCCACAACTTACAACTTTAAAATGGTTCTGTTACAACACAGGCTGCCATTGTTGTATCCAATTAAAAGCTGCAGATCTTCGGGTGACAAAGACCAGAGATCTTTATATTATCAGTGAGATATACCGAGCTTCTTTACACTGGGAAAAGATCATTAACAGACTGAGTCACTGAATTCATGCACTGCCAAATGCACACATGAAGACCTCTGTCAGTTACCTGTGGGCAGTTAGCTCAGTAGGATTTCCATTTCACACCAGTTCACATCCTGACTTCAGTTTATTTCTCACCTGCTTGCCTCTCTGGTATGTCACACAATGGCAATTCCAAGACCAGCAACGTGCCAGAATTCCACTCTCCCTTTGAAATCTTACCTGGCCAAGCTCTGTGACTGGGTTTCACGACACTGAAACACTGTGCACATTAAAGCTAGTGATAGCTGCAGGCGCCCAGCACCTGAAGGAGGAGGGTTTATCCTGCCAAAGGACTTCACTGCAAATGCACTTGTTTCTTGAGTCTAACATTAGCAGCTTTGTGTTTTCCCCAACTCGTGCTTAAAGACTAAGAGTAACTGCTACGTCAGATGGCAGCTGTACACTGCTCCCTGCCATTTACTTCCTTTGGAAGACACCAAAGTGTTGATACGCAGAGACAAGGTCTCAGTCAGAACCTGGTCTGTGCAAAAGATTTCCCCCTCTGAAGTGTCCACTAGCTTGCATCCAGGGCACGACAGAAGGTTTGGAAATCTGGCAAGCAGGTGAGCAAACCTACCTGGATGTTTTTTTCACAGTCTGTTTGCTGGTGAAGGGACAGCTCACTTTCTAGCACAAATTTCTTCCCACATTTGTCGCAGATCTGCATGCGCCTGTGAGTGACGTTCATGTGCTTCTCCAGGTACCAGCGTGTGTTAAACACCCTGGGGCACTTCTCACAGGTTAAAGTCTCCTTCTCTTCACACTTTGATTTCTGCACAGGTGCCTTGGGCTCCTTTGCAGCTTTCTTCTTACGCCTGGGGGGCTCCACACTCTTTCTACGACCCCTTGTAGTTCTGGGTGATGGGGAAGTTGTGGCTGCTGCAGCAGATGCAGCTCTCCTTGTTCTCCTTTGTGCAACACTAACTTTTTCCACTCTTTTCTCTTTTTTCTTCTGCCTCTCATTTTCCTCATAATCGCTACTGTCTTCAGTGGCCTCTTCCCCACTGTCACCCTCCTCTTCCTCACTGCTGGTCTTAAGAACAGCAGTCTCTTTGGACTGGGAGGGGACACCCTTCTCCCCTTTTGATACATTTAATGTTTGGTTGTTAAGGTTTACCTCTACTATAATCTGCTCCCTTTTGTAAGTCACTTCATCTTCCTCCTCTTCTTCCTCCTCAGAGTCCTCAGAGTTTTCTCTATCTTCTTTCACAGCTCGGACCTCTCCTACCGCTCTGTTCTCCCTGAAATATGGCTGCTCCTCTCTTTCATGGAGATGTGGCTTACTCATTTTGCTGTCCACCAACACAGAGTAAGGACTTTCTGACTCTCTCTTGTATACTTTGGTGGACAGATCAAGTTCCTGGCTGGCACCATGATAAAAGGTAGGTGGCACTTGACCACGGCGACTGTCCTCTTGCGCCATCCCTGCTACATGTGCCGCACAGTTTTCAACCAACTGTTGGCATGAATTGGCTGTTTGACTCATTTGGGAGGCCCTGATTCATTGAGCACCTTTAATCCCAGAAAAACCAAGGAAGCAGCTTGAAATCAGGAGGGACTCTCAAGACCGACGCCTCTTCCATCTACACAGAATGAACACAATAGGATTCTCTGCTGGTGTTGAGCACTGATGTGTAGGTCACTGGATTCTGGTATTATGGCAAGAGCAGAGCAGGAGTATTTATTCTTCTGGAGAAAGTTGCCAAGGAACCGTTGAACATTGTATCTAGAAAAGACAACAGAGAAGACAAAGTCAATCAACAATTCAGCCCTAAAATCACCAGCTACTTGTTCTGAGCTTGCAAACCTGGGGTACAACACAGGGTATAGCATCTGTGAGCTCTATCTGCTGGGGGGGGACTGGCCTACAGCACCACCTCAAGCAAAACTGGCAGCTTTAGGTACAAATAAGTGCACTTTTTGTGGGGACCAGAAGTGCTGCTGGACTCCTGGGATATGGAACTCAAGGCAATGACTATTGTCCACCACCCCCTGCCTCAAGGCTGAACCAAGATGCTCATCTGTGCTTCTCCTGGACCCTCAGGAGCACAAGTAGCCCCACTCTACTCCTATAAGCCTCCCCATCAAACAAGGTGCACACCTGCACAGAAACACCTCTTCTCCTCCTGTATCTCCCAAAGGGAGCCCATCCTTCCCCAGGCAGAGGATATATTCCACTGAACAACATTCCATTAAGGTAGATATGCATGAAGGATTTCAATGGAGCCATTTTCAACTCACAGCACTAAATCACATTAAGAACACCGTGTCCCCACTCGTTTCCACCTCAGAGATCCCTCACGCAGCCTCTTGATTTAAAGCACTTATTCTTTTGTCTCCTTCTCCCTTCCCCCAGCTACTTATTCCCCAATGCAGTAGCCAAACAATATGACACTTGCCCACCTAAATTCCACTTGCAGTTATCCAAGTTGGAATTTGACCAGGACACTGTTACTTCCTCTTGTAGAAAATTCCACGTGATCTCCACTGAATACAAGCGATCAATCTCTCACATCTGTTTTTCACCAGGACAGTTGTATTTTGGGAGCGCAGGACTGCAGCAGCAAGCCAAGATTTGGGCTGTGCTGATCAAATCAGAAATGCGAGTCCTACCTAAACACACTGGGAGCTAAACTAGAGGATGCAGAAGAGGAGAACTAAGAACAGAGCCTAAGAGACATCCCTTGACCAAAGGGCAGAGAAGGGCCCTAACCCAGAAAGTGATGGATAGAGCAGCTGAATATGAACAAAACTGGAATCTCACTACTGGAATCCGAACGCTTCCTTGAGGCTAAGCCCAGCAGGCAGGTATAAACCACTTGGATTGCACAGAATCACAGGGCCATTTGCATTATTGCTATTCTTGGAGCAACAATAAAAAGCCACTGACATAAAGCAGCCTCACAGACATGGGTTTTTAGGATAAATCTCCTTCCACATCATACTGAATTGAAATACCCTTCGGGGGCAAATGCCCTGATTTCCATCCATCCAAACATGTTTTGATACAACTTCTATATTCCAAGGGAATTATATGTTTTTATATATATGTATAAATATATATATTTAAAGGGGGAAAACTCCAGCATTTCCCCCCTTTAAAGTGAATGCAATTGAACAGAAGATGAACCTACCAATGGTCTTGGTGGCTTGCATAATAAAGACTGAACTGTGCCCTCCAGCTCTTTGTGAAGTGCCACGCTGGGGAAAGCAGCAGCCCAACATCCAGACACCTCATCAGCAGCTTCAAAGTTCACTAAAACACATTCTGGGATGGTTTTCCAGGCTTTCCAGATGCACTCGGAAAGGACCCTGAGGATGCCAGACAGTGACCTGCAGCACCGCAACAGCAGCATCTATTCCTGCTGCTGCGTTCTCCTCCTCAGCAGGGTCTTAGGAGCTTCCCAGCTCCAGAGGTGAGGCAGGAAGAAGCCAAGACCCAGCTGAGCCAGGAAATACGTGGAGATGGGCTGTTACCATTGGCTTGTGATCACAAGTAATATCCCGATGGGAAAACTAGTAAATAATAAACTAAACTGGTTGTGATTGCAAGCCAGAATGAACAACCCCAGAGCCAGGAAGGCCCTTGGAAAGCAGTGGGCATGAGGAAATCCATGTTAGCCTCTCCCTTAAAACTCCATGAATTATTCAGCAGCTCAGAAATATCCCTGTGTCATGGAGAAAACGATACCTGATTATCTCTTCAGCACATTAAGCATCTCTTTTGAGGTGCAGGAGTCAATCAGGAAAGGCTGCTGCCAGACAGCCAGGAAAAGCACAAAAACTGGCATGAAAAGGAAGTTTTACCTTCACCCCCATTTCCTACATGGCAAAACACTCCCTTCCCATGCCCTGCCATCATTTCACCCCTGCTCAGTTCAGGAATATTCTGTGTAACCAACCCCTTTGTATAAGCACAGTCCCACTTCAAAGGAAGAACAACAAAAGGGGTTCTCCGTTTGGTCTCAAAACCACTTCACTCGGCAGCATCAGTAACCTACTTTCACTCTGAATGCAGCGCCTGCACCCTCAAGGGACCTGCAGCTTTCGAACAACAGGAGTTAACAGCTGGTAAAGCAAAGCCTTCCTTAGACATGGAATACAAGCAGCATGCACGGATTTGCTGGTGGTTCCCAGGCAGTGCTGCCCCAAATATTGGCATAGGTTATTTTGGGAAGTTGCTCATCCCAAATGGAAGATGCAGCATTTGGATGCTTTCACTTTTGCTTGGTTTTTAAAGGTGAATCCACCTTTTTCAAAGCTCCGGATGGCCGGAGCTCACACGATGAATTCCAGCCCCACAATTAAAAGGAGCAACGCAGGCTGTGGTTAAAACAGGAAAAGATACACAGTTTAAAAGCACTTTTTGAAGCTTATCAAGACCTAAACCTGAGGAGTAACTGTATTAGAGGTACAGAAGGAGCTTGCGAGCTACACCCAACCTAATCAAAGGTCATACAAGGAAGTCCTGCAAGCCTACAGGCTGAGGACATTGGGGCTGTTCAGCCTGGAGAAGAGAAGCTGCGTGGAGAGCTCGGAGCAGCTTCCAGTATCTGAAGGGAGCTACAAGGATGCTGGAGAGGGGCTCTTCATCAGGGACTGCAGTGATAGGACAAGGGGTGATGGGTTCAGACTGAAA
>WYDI02024065.1:0-27181 GCA_009867235.2 Psittacus erithacus | reverse complement strand
AGCTGTGGCTGCCCCATGCGTGGCAGTGTTCAAGGCCAGGTTGGACACAGGGGCTTGGAGCAAGCTGCTCTAGTGGATTTTAACTTGGTGCTGCCCTGTTTGTGCCAGTCCTAGGCCTGGCTGGATTACAGGGATGTCCCTTCCCTCCCTGTTCCTGCAGGAAGTACTACAAATTCATCCTGACGAGGAATTTTGAAGCCCTGAATTCTAAGGGTGGTGGGAACCAGGTCTCGCTGCTCAACATCATGATGGACCTGAAGAAGTGCTGTAATCACCCCTACCTCTTCCCTGTGGCAGCAGTGGTATGTCAGCTCTGTGTGCGCTGTGGATGTGGCACTGAGCTTTGTGTGTTGGGGGCTGTGTCCATGATCTTGCTTTGGTTAATGGTGTGGGTCTTCAAGCCCAAGATTTTGTCTTTGGAATGCACATGAATTTCTCTGAGTGTTGTCCTTTGAGAGGCTGACCAGGATGCCTTTTAGGAAGCCCCGGTTCTGCCCAATGGATCCTACGATGGGAATTCTTTGGTCAAGTCTTCTGGCAAACTGATGCTGCTCCAGAAGATGCTGAAGAAGTTACGGGATGGGGGTCACAGAGTCCTGATCTTCTCCCAGGTGAGTGTAGGGAAAGAGTAACCCTAAATACATTTTTGAAGGGTTTTTCTTGTACTGTGTGAGAATTTGGAGTGGGTAGCAGTAGTGGGAAGAGCTGGTGGCAACAGTGATGTTTCAAACCCATGTCACATATGGATCAAAAGGAGATAACAGTAGCAGTGCTGCTTTTGGGGAGGGCAGTTCAGACCCAATTCCCTCATGCTGGCAAAGCTGCCTGTAAAGGATGAGACATGAGTGTCACCCCGTGGGCAGTTTCCTGTTGGCTGTACTCTGTTGGTGGTGGTGCCACCATCACCTTTGCCTCTGGGCTGCCGGAGTGGCAGGGAGCCAGGCCACGTGGAGCTGCTCATGCCAGGGTCTCCTTGCCCTGCAGATGACGAAGATGCTGGACCTGCTGGAGGACTTCCTGGAGTACGAAGGCTACAAGTACGAGCGGATTGATGGGGGCATCACTGGCGGCCTGCGCCAGGAGGCCATAGACAGGTTTAATGGTACTTGTGCTGCTGCGTGTCTGAGGGGAGGATGTGGGATGGGTTCACAGCATGTGGGGAAGCCACGGGGTCACTCCTTGCCTTCCCTCACCAATGGTTCCATCCCCAAAGCACAGTTCTGCACCTTGCCACAGGCACCATGCTCCTTTCTGTCTCACCCGTTGCCACCTCTGGGTTTGTCTTTCTCAGCTCCTGGTGCTCAGCAGTTCTGCTTTCTCCTCTCTACCCGCGCTGGTGGTCTGGGCATAAACCTTGCTACGGCTGACACAGTCATTATTTATGATTCTGACTGGAATCCCCACAATGACATCCAGGTTTCTGACTTTTCCTTTTCCTTCCCATATAGTGAGTACCTCTGGGGCTTTGCTCTGTTCACAGGGCAGTTGGTCTCTTCCCTTGAGAGCTCTGTTTGGGGGGCATGTTTCTGCTCAGCAGCCCCAGTCTTGCACCCATGTCATGGGCTGGGAGAGACCTGGCACTAAACCCAGCTCTCTTCCGATGGCTTCTTGCTTTCTTCTGCTGGTTATTCCCATCCAGATGCCCCCTCTTTGGGAAGCTTCCACTTGTGTTTCCCAAAGCCTGGGGCAGACCCTGGCTAAGGATAGAATGTCAGCAGGAGTGGGCAAGCAGCCAGTGCCTCCACAAGTCATGGAAAAGCAAAGAGCAATGTGTATCCCTGCCCTGCCCTCCCATGCAGCCCGGTGGGGTGAGACCTGCGGCCGCTCAGCAGCTCCATGCTCTGCCTGCAGGCATTCAGCCGCGCTCACCGCATTGGGCAGAACAAGAAGGTGATGATCTACCGCTTCGTGACCAGAGCCTCCGTTGAGGAGCGCATCACGCAGGTGGCCAAGAGGAAGATGATGCTCACCCACCTGGTTGTCCGCCCAGGGCTCGGCTCCAAGTCGGGCTCCATGACCAAGCAGGAGCTGGACGACATCCTCAAGTTTGGGACAGAAGAGCTCTTCAAGGATGATGTGGAAGGTGAGGTTGGGAAGGAGTGGGGATGCTCTGCACGTGGCAGGGCCTGGGGCTCACTGTCTTACCCCACAGGCATGGTGTCGCAGGGACAGCGCATCGCCATGCCGGATGCTGTCCCCCCTTTCTCTGACACGCTGTCAACCAAAGGGGGTGCAGTGACTCCTGGCATGAAGAAGAAGCACGGTGGCACCCCACCAGGTCTGTAGCCCCCTGTGTTTGGGTGACCCATCCCTTCCTTGGCCCATACCTGAGCTGTCTCCACATGGTGATCTGAGCTTCCATTGCCCTGGCTTTGCTCTCCAGGTGACAATAAGGATGTGGATGACAGCAGCGTGATCCACTATGACGATGCTGCCATCTCGAAGCTGCTGGACCGAAATCAGGATGCAACTGATGACACAGAGCTGCAGAACATGAACGAGTATCTCAGCTCCTTTAAAGTGGCCCAGTATGTTGTGAGAGAAGAGGACGGTGTGGTAATGTGACCAGTATCATGTCTTACAATCACGCCTCTTTGTACATCCTTCTGTGTTCTGTTCCCTTTCCCTCCCTGTGAGCCTTCTGGCATGGGGCAGGGCTTCTCCTGCTCTGCCTGTGACTGCTGTTGATTGTTCCAGGCCTGGGATCCTGGGGCTGATGGAGCTGCCGCAGCGAGGAAGCACAGTTGTCTCAGTCCTGTGCAACCTGTGGTGCAAGCCAGGCTCTGTCCCTGTTGGCACATGGTGCTGCTTATGTACTGTGCTGCTGTCAGTTGTTTTCCTGCCTTATTTCCTTCATCTGTTGTGGGAGCTGATGGCAGGCTGATGCTTGGGGAGGTCTCTGCAGATGTATGGTTTTTCCCTTGATGTGAGTGTGAACATTGCAGGGTGGGATGGGTGGCAGAGTTTGGAGGAGCTCTTTCTGGCTGGGAGCTTCTCCCAGCCCTTCGAGAGCCTTGCATCGAGGTCAGTGCATTTGGGTAAAGCCAAATTCCAGGCAGGGGTTTGGAGCCTTTCCCTTTCTTTCCCTACAGTGCTGTTAGAGGGTGGGGCAGTGGGGTGATGCTGCAGGTCTGTGGCTGCCCCATCTCGAGCCTCTTGGCTCTTGCTTTGCAGGAGGAGGTGGAACGTGAGATCATCAAGCAAGAGGAGAATGTGGACCCCGACTACTGGGAGAAGCTGCTGCGGCACCACTATGAGCAGCAGCAGGAAGATCTGGCCAGGAACCTGGGGAAAGGGAAGAGAATCCGCAAGCAGGTCAACTACAATGACACCTCGCAGGAGGACCAAGGTACAGCCACTGCTCTGCTCCAGGTGCCCAAGGGACTTATTGGCTTAGTCGTTGTTGCCTCCGGGTGTCCCTCCCAGGCAGGCACCTGCTGCTTGGGGCTGTCTCCTACCCTGTCTTCCCTTGGCATCTGCAGAGTGGCAGGACGAGCTCTCTGACAACCAGTCAGAGTATTCCATCGGTTCCGAGGATGAGGATGAAGACTTCGAAGACAGGCCAGAAGGTCAGAGTGAGTTAATGCATTTGATAGTCTGTGGGGTTTTGCTCTGGGGGAAGCTGCTGGCGCCCAGGTGCAGCAGAAACTCCGCGTTGGAGGGAATGTTGTGCTTCTGGGCCTCCATACAGGGGGAGGTGTCCCCATGTGCTGCCAGGTGAGGACATTCCCATGGCAGGGGAGGCGATGGGCTGTTCCTTCGCTGGCTGCTGCAGGACCATGGTCTGGTCCTTACATGGATCGATGGGAAGCACTGGAGGCCAGCGGGTGGGTGGAGGGGACTGGAAGCTTTGGGATTGAAGCAGATGCAGGAAGTTAGGCCATCCTTCCTTGCTGCCTGGCCTTGTCCACCACTGGGGCTGCTTGGCTGTAGGTGGCAGGAGACAATCCCGGAGGCAGCTGAAGAGTGACCGGGACAAGCCTCTCCCTCCTTTGCTGGCAAGAGTTGGGGGCAACATCGAGGTGAGTGTTGGCCTCAACCAGAGCATGACCAACACAGTCATGGGGCTGCCCTGGAGTACTCTGTGCTGAGCGTCTGGCACATTAGTCCTGCTCCAGCCTTTCTGTAGCAGCCATGAGGCTCTGAGGTTGCTGTGATCCCAGTGATGCCTCTGCCCCTGCAGGTTCTTGGCTTCAACGCCCGCCAGCGCAAGGCTTTCCTGAACGCCATCATGCGCTGGGGGATGCCGCCCCAGGATGCCTTCAACTCCCACTGGCTGGTGCGGGACCTGCGAGGGAAAAGCGAGAAGGAGTTCAGGTACTGGAGACCCTGGGCAGGCAGAGTGAGCTCTGTCCTGGCTCTGGCTCCTGCCCTGCTGCGTCACCAGCTCTGCTGTGATCCCCGGGCTGGGCTCAGGTCTGGCTTTCCTTCGGCAGGGCATACGTCTCCCTCTTCATGAGGCATTTGTGTGAACCTGGGGCAGACGGTGCTGAAACCTTTGCGGATGGCGTTCCCAGGGAAGGGCTGTCGCGCCAGCACGTGCTCACTCGGATCGGGGTCATGTCACTAGTAAGGAAGAAGGTGGGTGAGTAGGATTTGAAGTTGGTGTTGGTTCAGGTATGTCCTGGAGACCTGTGAGGTTCATGGACTGCTGAAAGCCGCTCCTCAGGGATCCCATACTGAGTCTCCAGGCTTGGAGCACGTCCAGCCTTGTCAGTGTGCAGGGGTAATGCAAACTGGCTTTCAAACCTGCTGCTTCCCTCCTGCAAGGGGCGCAGCATCAGCGGGTGTTTAATGGTCTGGCTGGCAAAACAGAGGAATCACACTGGGGACCTGCTGAGTCTTGGAGCTGGGGTGTGAAGTGTCTCTGGTGGTAGCAATGCTGCTGCTCCATCAGTTGCGATGTCCCTGCTGGGTTTGACTTAATGGTGTGTGTCTGCCCCAGGTCCAGGAGTTTGAGCATGTCAATGGCAAATACAGCACCCCAGATCTGATTCTCGATGGCCCGGACAGCAAGAAGTCCAGTGAGATTGTGTCTTCAGATCCCAACACCCCCATCCCGGCCAGCCCAGCGCACACGGGGCCCATCTCCTTCACTGGTAGATGTTCCTGTGGGCTTCTGGGGGGGTTGTGGCTTCAGATTGGCTTGGGAAGGGGGGTGGATGAGGCAGAGCCCTCTGCAGCGTGTTCAGGGTCTTCCTCACTTTGCTGTTGCTGCAGACAAAATAGAAACACAACTCGGGTTCCAGGAGGAAAGGGAGCAAGTGGAGCAGAAGTGCAGGAAGGTGTCTGAGAGCCAGGTGGGGTGGCTTCCTTCAGTGTTTACCCTGGGAGACCCTATTGTGGTCTATGGGGAAGGTCAGAGCTCCCCAGGGAGGGGGCAAGGCTGGGCTGACCTGGGTGAGTGCTTGATGTTAAGGTGCCTGTGAGTGCTGAGAAGGTGGAAGGCGAAGAGCACCCAGAAAGCTGCGACAGCAATGAGAAACCAAGGGATGAGAAGCAAGAGGAGAGTGAAAGGGCTGCGCCTTCTCCTGAGTCCCTGGTGAAAGGTGAGTCTCTGGGGCTAGGATGAAACAGTTGCCTCTTGGCCATGGCCTGGGCTTCTGTGGGGCTGAGGGACCCAGCGCTGATGTGTGCTGGAGCAGTTCTTGAACACACAAGGCAATATAATCACCCTACCCTAAAGGGTGAGTTATTCCCAGAAAAGCGTTTTCCACACTGAGCTTTTCTCATAGTCCTGTTCCCTTCTGCAGATGAGGGGATTCAAGAGAAAGAGAAGCCTTTGGAGAAGCTGGAGTTAAACAACAGCCCGGGGAAAGGGGAGGACAAAGAAGTCAAAGCAGGTGAGGTGCGAGGAGGCTTTGGGGCAAGAAGTGGCTTTCCCAGCAGTGATGTTGGCCAGGAGTTCCTGGGGGAAAGGACAACCCTGGTCGGTTTTTCAGTGGAGTATGATCAGACAGCACCATTTCTTGTGTTTGCCAAGCAGAGGACCCCAAGGCGGAGGAGAAGGAGCAAGGTGAGGCTCAGCAAAATGGTGACAAAGAGGAAGAGGAGGACGGGAAGAAGGATGACAGAAACGTGAACTTTCGATTCATGTTCAACATTGCTGACGGTGGCTTTACAGGTGAGAGCAGGAGGGTGAGAAAGGCTGGAAGGAACGTGAAGGGGGTGCAGTGGGACGATGCTGGCTCACAGCTCGATGTTCCCCCAGGCAGTGCCATTGCTCTCCCTGCCTGCAGCACGATGCAGCCCCACTGCCTGACCCTGCTGTTCTGCTTCCACAGAGCTGCACACGCTGTGGCAGAACGAGGAGAGAGCTGCCATCTCCTCCGGCAAGATCTACGACATCTGGCACCGCCGGCATGACTACTGGCTGTTGGCAGGAATCGTCACGTACCCTTTGATGTGGTGGGACCGTGCCTCCTGCTGTTGGGTGGCAGTGAGGCCGGGGGTGTCTCTGCAGGGTTCAGGGATGAGCAGGGAGGTGTTTGGTGGTGAGGTGGGGATGCTCTGCTGGCCAGTTCTCCCCTTGACGCTCCCTCGGCACCAGTCACGGGTATGCCCGCTGGCAGGACATCCAGAACGACCCACGCTATGTGATCCTGAACGAGCCCTTCAAGTCAGAGATACACAAGGGGAACTACCTTGAGATGAAGAACAAGTTCCTTGCCCGGCGGTTCAAGGCGAGTTGCAGGTCCAGGGCTAGTGAGTCCTTACCAATGTGGGGGACCAGAGCGGTGCCACAGAGCCAGGGGAGCCCATCAGTGCTGCCTGGGACCAGACTTTGCTGGGGCTCATGCTTGTCAGAGCAGAGCTGGGTTTGGTCCCAGGGAGCTCATGGGCACCATGGTGCATGGACTGAAGATGGCTGCCATGGGCTCATCTCTTTGAATGGGCCAGTGCTCTGCCCGGGTGATGCTGTGGAATGCTTCCCACATCCCTTTCTGGGATGCTCAGTGTCTGAATGGGATGAGAAAACATAAGGGCTAAGCCTGTTCCCCCAGTAGTTTTTGGGAGCAAGGCCAGTGTGGAGCAGATAAGGGCAGAGGCAGCCTAGAGCCTGTGGGGCAGTGCTGATTTGCATCAGGACGGGGTCTGAGCCTGAATCTTCCCCTCCTGTGCCTCCCAGTTGCTGGAGCAGGCCCTGGTGATCGAGGAGCAGCTGCGGAGGGCAGCGTACCTCAACATGACCCAAGACCCCAGTCACCCGGCCATGGCCCTGAATGCCCGTCTGGCTGAAGTGGAGTGCCTTGCTGAGAGCCACCAGCACCTCTCTAAAGAGTCCCTGGCTGGGAACAAGCCCGCCAATGCCGTCCTGCACAAGGGTATGTGCAGGCAGAGCAGGGTGGGAAGGGGAAATCCAGCCGGGAGGTTGTCCCCATCTCCTGTCTCCCAGCTGCTGGAGCTTGCTGAGACACAAGGTGTCTGTGTCTGGTGGGTGCCCCCATGGCCTGATCCTGGCTCGCTGTGCTCGCAGTGCTGAACCAGCTCGAGGAGCTGCTGAGTGACATGAAGGCCGATGTAACGCGCCTGCCCTCCATGCTGTCCCGCATCCCGCCCGTGGCTGCCCGGCTGCAGATGTCGGAGCGGAGCATCCTGAGCCGCCTGGCCACGCGTGGCGGGGAGCCCCCTGTGCAGCAGGTCTGTGGGGATGGGGATGGGCTGGAGCCCCTCAGTGGGGGGCAGCGGTGGGGCCAGGCCTGCAGGTCAGCGTCTCTCCTCCCTCTTTGCCTCCATAGGGCTCCTTCGGCTCGTCCCAGATCTACAACAGCAGCTTTGGGCCGAATTTCCG
This sequence comes from Psittacus erithacus, assembly GCA_009867235.2. Classification (NCBI taxonomy): domain Eukaryota; kingdom Metazoa; phylum Chordata; class Aves; order Psittaciformes; family Psittacidae; genus Psittacus; species Psittacus erithacus. Next base: position 19,389 of record WYDI02024065.1, on the reverse strand, counting down.
AGGTCCCGGACCAGGCGGGATTGTCAACTACAGCCAGATGCCTTTGGGACCGTATGTGACTGGTAGGTTGGGGTTTTGAGCAGATGCTTCCTGGCAGAGAAATCCAGGGGTGGATTTGAGGGCCAGGAGCATCGCTCGCGGATGCCGGACAAGCAGTTTCCCCTTCTCTCCACAGATATTTAGGTGTTCCCACGATTTTGCCCCCAGCTCCCGTTTCCAGCTGAGGTAAGATGTGCTCCTGCTCCGTGTTCCATTCTCCAGGGCCTGTGGGACACAAGAGAAGCTGTGGCTGCCCCATCCCTGGCAGTGTTCAAGGCCAGGTTGGACACAGGGGCTTGGAGCAAGCTGCTCTAGTGGAAGGTGTCCCTGCCCGTGGCAGGGGTTGGAACTGGTCCCTTACAACCCAGATCATTCCATGATTCTGTGATCCTATGACATGTGCAGACACACGATGGGGTGGGGGCTGTACTGGTGTCCCCCCAAGTGCTGGCGTCCAAGTCTGGCTCAAGTGAGCACCAGCGCTGGAGGCAGCAGGATCGTTTTGGAAGCCCTTGGGCTGGCTGCTGCTGCCCAGGAGGGTCACACACTCCCCCTGCCCCTTGTTCAGCACAGGGAGGTCTGGACCCACCTGATGGGCAGCTCTCCCTCCTCTCTCCTTGCAGTAGCCCCGGAGGAAGGGCAGGGGAAGGCGGCGTTGCCTGTCTGAGGATGAGCTGCTGCCGGGTGCTCCCGCTTCAAGTGTGCTTCAAGCGCTGTGGCCCCCCTGTGCCGCCGGGACCGGGGTTCATTTCATGTACATTCTCTTGCACTTTCTTATCGAAGACTTGAAGAGTTTGTGTGGGCATGGCGGGCTGAGCAAGGGGAGCTGGCACCACCGTGTCCGGGTTTGGTGGCACCTGTGTGCGTGAGGGGCGGCCAGATAGCCCATGGGATAGTCTATAGGGCAAGGCACCCATCTGAGCTGGCTCCGGCTCCCAAGATTCCCCATCAGGTCCATTTCTACGTCCTTGTGTGTTTGAGCAAGTGCATGCCTGCTGCCAGCCCTGTGGCCGGAGCCCAGCCAGCCCAGTGGGAGCATTGGTGGATCCATGGGGAGGCCCAGCACCAGGGTCCACGTGTGCCAGGCTTGGGGCATGTGGATGGAGGTGACACGGGTGGAGGGGAGGAGATGGCTGGAATTGGGATGGGGCCACCCGTGAGCATGGTGACACCGATGCCCGAGGCTGGCGGCAGCTGTGAGCGATGCCCCCGCGTTCCCTTCGTGCTCTGTGTGTCCTGGTTTCTGTTCTCTGTGTTTTAATAAATCCCTTGGGAAGGATGCAGCTGGAGCCTCGTGGGGGCGAGTGGTTGGGGGGGTAATGGGGGTCCTGCTGTGAGGGTGAGGGGGGTTCCAGATGTGGTCCCAGCCCCTGCATCGTCCTGCACACATGGGTGTGCACACACGTGTGCATGTGCAGGGTCCATGGGCAGCCAATGGAGCTGTCCTCTCCCAGTCCTGGCTCTTTCATGTGTGTTTTCTGCATGGACACATATGGACAACATAAACGTGTATGTGTAGATCTATGTTGATATCACAGTTTAGATATAAATAGGTATTGATGTGTAGGTATAGCTAAAGGTGTAGATATTCAGGTACAGCTATAGATGTATATATACACACATTGTGTATTTTTATACATGTGTGTATATAATGTAATTTTAATACCTGTGTGTTCATGTGTCTATATGCTTATGTATACAGGTAAGTCAATGTATGAGGTGTGTATATAGGTATGGGTAGAAAGGCATATATATATGTAGCTACAGATGTATAAATCTGTCTTTACATCGGTGTACATATACATATCTGTATCTGTGTATATATATATACACAAATATACTTGTAAATTATATGTGTATACACATATATATGTATGTAGATATATCTATCTATGGATAGACAGGTGTATCGATCTGTGTATATGCACAGACACACATCTGTATTTGCAATTGTTATATATTTATACATAAGAGTAGATAGAAATACAGTTAAAGGTGTATAGGTGTAGCTACACATACATAGTGCAAGATGTGTGTATACAGATATATGTATCTCTAATTATACATATATATGAGCATATATATGTTTATATGTGCATACAAACATCTATGTAGGTTTTTTTATATATATATATGTATACACGGAGGTCCGTAAGTATAGATACAGAGCAAGCAACATATCTAAGGAGGAGATGTGCCTCTGTGTGTGTGTGTGTGTGTGTTTGTCTACACAGACCCCCAAACACGTGTTTTAATGTGTTACTTGTGTGTGTGTACACATAACCCCCTGTATTTCTATACATACACACACACAAACACACCTTTAGGGTAAGGATATAAACACACCCAGCCCTATAAGCCCTTAATTACAAATATGTTTATGTCCATGTATATGTGGTCACGTATCTATATATAGGTGTAGAAATAAGCAGATAGTACATATCTAGCTACTGCTGTAGATATCTGCACATGTAGCTGTATATATACACACATTTCCTTATTTATCTGTTATTTCTATATCTGTGTGCATATATATCCATACAAATCAATATATTCACAGGGATATGTACACATCTCTCTATACGGATATCTACATACAGCTGTAGGGATCGATATGTCTGTATATACATGAAGACACATGCTACATTTGTATGTTGGTGTATGTGTTATATGTGATTTTCACAGATGTGTGCATCTACCCTTGCATACATCTATGTCTATGTACGAATAGGCATTAGAGGCCTGTATAAAGACTGGTGTAACTATAGGGATGTAGGCAGAGACCACTACACCTCTGTGTGTGCACACACATGTAATCATAGCTACATGTGCACATCCATCTGTGTGAATGTGGCTGCAGGCACCATAGGCAGTGCTGTACCTACACACGTGTACCTGTGCACACACTGTGCAGATACATGTGTGTCCCTGCAGGTATACATGTGTCTGGGTACCCACTTGCTCGCACACTTGCCCACCCAGCCCTGTGCTCACCTGGGGCACCTTGGCTCTCTCATCGGGTGCCTATGCCCATTGGGGTGCCCGTCATCCCCCATCCCACCCCTGCCCCAGGAGGAGCAGCTGTTCCCATGGGATATACCACGCGAAGGGCTGGGGAACAGCTTCGTGTTGTCGGCCTCATCTGGGCGTACAGCACCCGCTCGCACCGCCGCGACCACCGATGGCAGCGACGCATGCAACGGGTCCCCACGGCGGCTCCGGCCCCGGTGCGCGCCCCGCCAGCGGCTGTCCCCGCGCTCCAGAGCCCGGCCGGGCGCAGCGGTGCGGTGGTCTGGGGCAGCGCGGCGGGCTCGTGGCGCGAGCCACGCTCTCCACTTTGCTCCCACAAAGCGTAAGCAAGCGATGGGGCGGCGAGGGCTGCGCGGCGGGCGCTTAGGAGCGGTAGTCCTTCTTGCTGTAGGGTTTGTTGCCCAGGATGCTATCGATCTCGTGGACAATGGAAGACGACAGCTTCGGAAGGACCTGCGGGGGACGGCGTTGGGAGTCGGGATCGTGCCATGGGAGCAGGTGGGAGGATGCACCCGCGCTCACCGCCTCCATCCTGTGACCTCGATGCTACAAGCCCCAGCTCTCCAGATGAGCGACCCAGTTAAGGGAGCCTGGGTCGAGCTCAGCCCAGCAAAGCCTCATCTCTTCCGCTCAGCTTCAGATGAAGCAAACCCTGCACTCTTTGTTTGGAGCCAGGTTTGCAGCCTCTTTTCCCTGCACATTGCGCTGCAGGAGCGAGTGCTGCAGGCGCACGGGTCACAGGAGTGTGCACTGCAGCACTGCAGCAGGAGTGCTGCCCCTTTGTGCCCCATGAGCAAAGCCCTCCCTGGTCCATGCCAGCAGCAAGCACTGACCTGTATTGCTCCAATGTTCTCCATCAGCTGGTCAGCGTTGGAGGCTCCCAGCAAGACAGAACTGACGCCCTCGTTGCGCAGGCACCAGGCTGGGGCAGGAGAGAGCAGAGGCTGAGCGGGGCCCGGCTGTCCCCTGTGTCCCCCCCATGTCCCTGTGTCCCCCTGGCCCCTTACCGATGGCGAGCTGTGGCAGGGTGCAGCCCAGGCGCTCAGCGATTGCCTGCAGCTCCTTCAGCTTCGCCTGCTGCCGCCGGCCCTCCTCACTCAGGATCTTGTCCTTCAGCCACTGGTATCCCTGGGGAGCAGGAGGCGGTGTTACGGTGGGGTTAGGGTGTACTGAGCCCTTGCATGGGCACAGCATCTCCAAACTCCATGGGTCATGGTTGGTTTTGCTCCCATGGCTCTGCCTGTCCTGATGTGACCCCTGTCCAGGCTCACCTTCAGTGAGGCACGCGAATAGGGGGGGATCCCCCCATCGTACTTCCCAGACACGATGCCACAGGCCAGAGGGGACCAGGTCATGGCTCCGACACCTAACAACAGATTGGAGTGAGGGTGATGCTGCCACCCCCAGGCCCTGCAGCATGGGGGCTGGCAGGCCCCATGGAGAAGGGCTCTGCCCCCCAGCCTGGGCCCTGGGGAGCACCGTGCGCTGGGCAGCTGGGGCAGGAGCCCTGCTGCAGTACCTATCTTATGGAAGAGCTCGGGCAGCTGCACCTCCACCTTCTCCCGCTGGAACATGTGGTACTCGGCCTGCTCGCAGATGGGTGGGATCAGGTTGAACTGCCGGGCCACCGAGTACGCTTCCTGCCGAAGAGCCGGGGACCCTCAGCACCCCGTCGAGCTCCTCAGTCCCCCCCCGCCGAGCCCCAAGCAGCCATTCGGAGGATAATTAAGGCTTAAGCGCATCTGCAAGCGCCTGATTCCCGACAGCTGCTGCCCAATTAAATCAGCATCACCGGGGCTGCTCCGCCGCGGCCCCCTGGGCCCCTACCATGATCTCCATGGAGCTCCAGCGTGAGGTCCCCCAGTACATGGCCATCCCCTGGTTGATGACGTGGGTCATGGCTCGCACCGTCTCTGCCGGGAGGGAAGGGGAGAGCGGCAGGTGGGGGTTAGGGGATGCCGCACACGTGAGCATCCCGCTCCCCATGCCGAGGTGGGAGCTGGGCTGTGTCCGGAGGATGCTTTCAAAGGAGCAGGACAGGGACTGAGGGAGCAGCCGCTTGGGGTGTGCCAGGAACCACAGCTGACCCTGGCATGCTGCCGGTGATGCCGGGGCTCTCCCACCATGGAGGCTCCCGGCACCGGCCCCGCAGGGTGCCAGCACCGACCTGGTACAGGGGCCTGAAGCATCACCCACGATGCGGGAGGGAGACCTGGACCCCATGCAAGGGGGGCTCTGGGGGCAGCCGGCCCTGAGCCATGCGGGCTGGGGCCAAGCCAAGGCGCGCTCCTGCAGCCACAGGCGGGGAGAGCGGGCACCCGGCATGCTCAGAGCCACCCGGCGAGGAGGCACCCGCCGCGGTCCTGGCACGGCGGCAAAGGCGCCCCATGGCAAGGACCCTGGGGAGGCTGGGAGCTGCTCTGCTTCTGTCCTGGGGGTAGTCTGAAGGGCAGCGGGTGTTCTGGTTGTGCCGATGCTGCCTGTGCGTTTTATGCTGGGGTTTGCTCGGGGACAGGGATGGAAATCATAGAGGAATGGGGGTTCTGCCCCAGGAAGTGCCGCTGGGACGCAGGCAGCGGCCGGCGGGCAGGGAGTACCTTCTACGATGAAAGTCCTGGACTTGGAGGAACTAAATGGGTCCCCTGGTGATAAAAGAGAGATTTAGAAAGAGTGGAGTCGGCCGCTGCCGGGCCGGGGGCAGCAGCCTGTGCCGCGCCACCAACCCGTCCCCATCGCTGCCCTGGCACCGGGCTGGGGGTGGCAGCGGTTTCACCATAGCTCAGGCTGACCGTGGCGGCGGAGGAGCGGATTCTGCTCGGGAAGGGGAAATGCCCTTGAGACAAAAGCCTGGCGCAAACCAACCGCGATGGCGACGGAAGGCAGCGGGGAGCAGCGCGGCGCCGCGGCGCGGCACCCACCTTCCATCGGCGTGTTGGGGTCGGGCCGGTTGGCGAACACCACATCCACGTACTCCAGCTGCAGCCGCTCCAGGGATGCCTTCAGACCTGCGGCACAGGTGGGACCGTCAGGCACACCGGGCGCTGTGCCATAGGCTGCTGAGGCAACCAGGGCAGCACAGCCTGGTGCCGGGGCCAGCAGCGCCCATGAGCATTCCTACCTTCTATGATGTGTTTTCGGGACAGGCCCCTCTCCGTCTCAGCCCTGGAAAAGGAAAGGTGGTGAGAGCCTGGCGCTCCCTGGCTTCATTGCTGCGGGGCGGGCGCGTTACCTACTTTCCTCCCCAGAAGATTTTGGTGGTGATGACCAGGCTGGACCGTCTGTAGGGAGAAAGGAGAGTCACCGGCTGCTCCGCCAGCTTTCCCAGCCCATTGGCACCACGCTGATGGCTTGGTCCCAGAGGGATGAAGTCCACCTTACCTCCACCCTTTCTTCTTGATGATGTTCCCCAGCACCACCTCGGCCCTGCAAGGGAAGGGGATGTCAGTGCATGCGGTGGCTGCAGGGACACTGTTTCCCCTCCGGCTGCAGCACCCGGAGCTGAGCTGCTCCCCACACGTGCGCTGCTATTTTTAAGCGGGTGTGTGGGCTCACTGCGATGCTCCGGGCCACCGCGCTCCGAGCGCAGCCGCTGCACCGGGAGGGTGCATGGCTATGCCCACATGGCTTTACCCACATGGCACAGGCGGTGCACAGGAGCCAGCATCCCCTGTGACCACACAGCCCCATCCTGACAGCCACTTTGGTGCTGGTAACCGCAGCACTGCCGCAGTTTGGAGGTGCTGGGGTGCAGGGCGAGGCTCTGTGTGCCGCTACCAAAGCGCGGTACCTACTTGCCGGCGGCGTAGACTTCTGCCGTGTCGAAGAGATTAATGCCGTTGTCATAGGCTAAAGTCATCAGCTGCTCCGCCATCTGTGGGGGAGAGCAGGAGCATCAGCTCAGGGGGATGCCGAGCACCAGTGCACACCATGTGCACCGAGAGCAGCACCGGGACTGTGCCAGTCCCGTCCGTTCCCTGCTTCACTTGGGAAGGGATGAGGTGCAGGGGCACAATCCTTACCTCGTCTGTGATCTGCCCTCCAAATGTCACCCATGTTCCTGGGGAGGAGAGAGGGTGCACACACAGTCAGCATGGTGATCATGGTGAGCATCGCCTGCCACTGCCTCCAGCCCCATCCACCCAGCCCGGTTCCTGCAGCTCAGCCCCGGCGTGCAGTGACCACAGTTGGCCCCGTCACGTGCAGCACGGCGCTCCCAGCATCGCCCAGTCACTTCCCATCATGTCAGAGGAAGAGAAGAGGAAAGAACTTGACAAGTTCTGGGCCGCCTCTCAAGACCGCCGCAGGGCCAGAGGAAAACCCTTTCCTTCCCGCCACAGAGCAGTGCCGGCAGCAGGCATGGGACCAAGGGGATGCTGAGGGGCTACGGCAATCCCTGGCACTTACCCAGGCCCAGGCAGGACACGCGCAGCCCAGACTTCCCGAGGTTCCTGGAAGGCAGAAACCCATTAGGAAAACCACCAGAAAGCCCCAAAGTGCCATCTCATGCATCTGCGTGTCACCGAGCGTGCTGTCCGCATGGGGCTTGGAGGTGATGTTCCCTGGTCCCCATCCCAATTCCCACCTCAGACGGTCCCACAGTGATGGTCCCCCCCGCAACTGATTAATAAGCCACACCAGGGTGAGCATGCCGTGGGATATGGGGAGATGATCATGCCTGGAGCGTCCCACATGTGTCCTGAGCTGTGCCCGTTCTTTGCAAGAACAGGGATTGTGCAGGGCTCGGGTGTCCTGGAGAAGTGGAGCATCCCTGAACCCCGGCTCTGGGAAGGGGGCCGGGCCGGCAGCCGCCTGCGCCCGGCGCTGGGGAAGCAGCTCCTCGCTAAGAATGACAAAGGCTCCAGAAACGAGCGTTAAAATAAATAAAGTGTAGGTGAGCCGCGGCAGCTCGCCCGCGGGTGTCGCATAGCAACCGGGGAGGCACCGCCACCGCCGCCACCGGCAGCGGGGTACCCAGCAGACCCTGTCCGACGGCGGCAAACCGCGGGTCAGGGCGTCTTCCATCCGCGCCGCCGCGTTATTGCTCAGCATCTGGATGTGCAGGAGCTCCCCCCAGCCCTGAGTTGGTTTTAGTGTTTTGGTGGCTCAAGTCCCCGTGATGGGAATCACGGTGGGGATGGCACCAGCCCCATCCCGGCCGTTCCAGCATTGCCAGGGTCTGCCTGGGCTGGTGATGGGCACTTTCCTGTTCAAGTGTGCTGAGCAGCTGCTCAAGAGAGATCTTGGGGGAGCCAAGCATCCCCCAGCACTGTGCCAGGACTTTTCTATCGCATCCCTTTGCATGGAGCATCTCCCCATGCCACTGTCCTCTGCAGCTGCCAGTCATCCACTGCCTGCTAAAGGGTGGCCTTGGTGTGCTTCTTGGGATGGGGACATGACCACGGGGCAGGAGAACTGAGCCCGAATGATGCCACCGCACATAGCTGCAGCGCTGCCGCCGCAGGGGTTTGGTGTTCCTGCCTGCCCCAGTGCCCGTGTGAGGGGACTCCACTGATGTGGATGATGATGGGGGTGATGCTGCCTCCATCCCAGGCACTTTGTGCCTTGGGCCTATCACATCTGGGCTGCAGCGGGGCAGCTGGACCATGGCATGAAGCTGATCTGGGGGGGGAGTCCCCCCGTGCTCTGCTCCAGTGCCGGGGACGTGGAGCACATTAACCCAACGCATGCTGGCCGGGGGGCACAATGCACGCAAGCTGCCCTTCGTGTCCAGACCTGGACGCGGATCCAGGCTAACGGCCCCACACAGGCTTTGCAGGGCAGCAAGTCTCCGGTAGTGTGGTAATGATGCCATAGCATCCACGGATTAAAGCACACCAGGGCTCTCAGACCTCCCCCCCGGCTCGGCAGGCACTGGGATGCTCCTAATCCTACCCCAGTTTCAGGGCTGCCCACCTCCAACCACTGGCTCAAAGCCGGAGAGGGGACAGGAGCAAACAGAGAGGAAAGCGAAAGGCGCACGGTCAGCACTTTTAGCACCGAGAGCACAAACCAGGGATCAGGGGAGCGCGGCACAACCAGGTCCCCCCCCCTCCAACCACCCCCCATCTCATTGAGGAGCATCAGAAGCAGCCGAGCAGGCGGCAGACCCAGCGCCCGAGCGGCGCGCCCGCGTCCTACCGGTACTTCATCCCCGGCTGCTTGACGCTGGACTCGCTGGAGGAGGGAGCGTTCTGCACCGAGAGCTGCCCCAGGCTGCGGGCCACCATGGCCACTGCCCGGAACTTGCCGCGGGTGCCGAGGCCGGGGCTGCCGGCATTCTGCCTGTTCAAGCGGTCCTCGGCGCTCCGGCTCTTGATGCTGTGCTCGGAGCACACAAAGGAGACCTGCATGCTGCTCCGGGGCCGGCCGCGACAGATGCCTAAATTTAGCCGGCGCCCCGGGTGAGGCGGCAGCTCCTCCCGCGCGCCGACGCTCCGCCAACGTGACGGCGGGGGGCTGCGGGCACGGAGCGGCCCCCGCAGCCCTCCTGCCCTCGATATCTCCTGCGCTCAGCGGGAGCGGGGGCCCCGCACGGGCTCAGCGGGGGAGCAGGGAGGGGAGCGCCGTGGGGGCACCCCCATTGCCGGCGGCGCGGCAAAGCCCCTGCGCCGCATGGGGCATCCCCTGCGGGCAGCGTCTGCGCCCCAGCACGGTGCGGGGTGCAGTGTGGGGCTGAGGCGTGGGGCGAGGGGGCTCCCCCGGGCCACAGCGTCCCTCCTGCACGACCGAAACACGATCTGCCGTCAGGAGCGCTTGCACGGCGCCAAACGCACAAGAGCGCAGGCAGAGATGATGCCGCCGGCTCTTCTGGGGTTACAGCCACGCGTTTGCCGAAGCTGGACCGGTTGCTCCCCCCGGGGCTGCAGCCACAGCAGCGCATCCCCCGGATTTCAGCCAGCATCAGTGGAAAGGATTGAGGCAAAACCCAGCCCAGCGTCTCTGGCTGAAGGAGCGACGCGTGCTCAGCCCTGACCTAACGAGGAATCTTGTAATCTCCTCTGCTTCCCTCTGCTGCAAAGCGGCTTAGCCGGGTAATCCCACCAGTGCCAGCTCTGGCACCGCTGTGGGGGGACCTGGCACCAATCAGCACCTCCCCATAGCAGGAACAACCACAGAGACTTGAGGGGCACAAGCCCGAAGGAGCACCTTTGGGGGTGCTGTGCCAGCCTCTCCCCATCAATAAATAATGAGCCATGAATATTAGATGGGCTCTTGCCACTGTGTAAATGTTACCTCTGTCGTCATTGTGAGCAGAGGGGAACCTGACCCGTGGCACAGCACAGCACAGCATGGCAGAGCCACAGGGCCCCTGCATTTTCACACGGGAATCAGCCTCTGTCCCCAGACCAAACCTGAATGGAGTCACCGGGAGCACCCATCCCTGCACCCCGTTTACGATAGGGAGAGCGGATAGGGTGTGCTGGGCATAACAGCCATGCGCCCTCATTGGAGCCACGTGCCTGGCTGCCCAGTGCATGCTCCCTGCGTCAGCAGTGAGGAGAAGGACAGAAGTCAGCGGAAACCCTGATACACCTCGTGCTGCACCCAGATCCCGCATGCAAACGGAACGGCGCACCGGCTCCGCGAGGGAACGCTCCTCAGGCTGGTGGAGCATTTCCGGAGCTGTTTGCTCCAGCTGCCTGCTCTTCACAGGCACGGGGGGCGTTTGCACTTGCAAACTTCCCAGCAGCAAAAGGGAATGTCAAGTGAGAAGCTGAAAGATCATGGAGCAAGCAAGAGGTAACGGCGCTGACCTGCCTCTCCCACACACACCATGAAGATCAGCCACGACACCATCGCCTGTCCCAATCTCAGCACGGCGCTGGGAAACTGATGGAAGCCGGATGCAAAACCAGCGCTAAGCTCCGTCCCATGTCACCCATGTCACACGTGCTCAGCCCCGGTGCTGCCTTACCTGTACTTCATGCCGGTGGCACGCGCGGTGCTGTCGGCCAGGGACAGCCCATGCATCCGCAGGAACTCCTCCAGCGTCTTGGCCCGTGCCGCTGCCCGCATGTCCCGCAGCCGCCGCAGCTCCAGCCCATCGGCCGGCCGGGGCGCTGGGGGCAGCCCCCACTCCGGGGGGGGCCGGCTGGCCACGCTGCGCAGGCTCTCGCTGTACGTCATAGACAGCATCCCGCTGCTGCGGCGCGGGCTCCGTGTGCCGGGCACGCTGCCGACCGCTCGGTGATGCTATGGAGAGAGCTGGGAGAGTGCCCACCACGACGCCGGGGTCCAGTGATGCTCGGGGCAAAGCCTTTCCTGCGCCATGATGCCGGTGCAGGGACCCTTACAAAGCCAGGCGCTTCAGCAGAGTAAAGCCTTGGCAGGAAGACGAAGCGCAAAGGGAGAGCACAGCAGCATGGCAAGGAAGGGATGTGGTGATGGGCAGCTGGAGCTGCAGCGGGTGCCCACCATGGCTGTGCCAGCTTGGTGAGCTGCTGCAGCCTGGTATATGCCCTGGTTGTGCAGCCTCCCCGTCACACCGGTTGGGTTGCAATTGGGAGCTGGTAGAGGTGGGGTGAGAATTTGGTGAGAATCTCACTGGTGAGAATCTGGCACTGAGTTCCGGCAGGCAGGAGAGGTCATGATGGAAAAGTGGCTCCTATGGAAGATGGGCATCCGCAGAGGGGCTGTGGCTCGCTGATGGCTGCCATGCCTGCGGCACAGTGCCGCAACTTGTGCCACCACCCAGCACCTTCCCCACAGCCGCGGCAGCGACCTCCCAGCCGGTGCGGGCTGCCGAAAATAGGCTGCCGCAGAGTGGGCTCCTCGCACCCGAGGTGCTCGCCGCCGCTCTGGCTGGGATCTCACCAGCATCGATTTCCCTCGCAGTCAGTGTCTGAGAGGAGCGGGGAGCGGAGCCAAAGCTGCGGCGCTGGTGCTGAAGCAGTGGCTGGGAGCGGGGAACGCATGGAGCCGGAGCTGCGCCAGCATCGGGCTCCAGCCGGGCTCCCACCGGTGGTGTTTGCTTTCCCTGTGAAGCTCAAGTTTACATCAGCAGGAGCCGAAAGCAAAGTGCTCTCTGCCATTGAGGTGTGACCTCAACAGAAGAAGAAACCCCAGAAGATAAAAGGCAAGCGGAGACCGAACCCCTTGGGAGCTCCTGCAACACCAACGCTGCTGCTCCGCAGCCAGGGCTTGGGAATGTGGGGAAGACAGGGAAAAAGGACCCATCTCCTGCAGCAAAGCCAAGCAGAACCTTTCGTGCTATGCCACAAAGCTGAGCCCAGAGCTGGTGCTGCCGGCACCAGCCCTTCTCTGGGGCTGCTCTGGGGCAGCACCGGTGGCTCCTGCTGAGCATGGGTGCAGCTTCCGGCTCCAGTGGGATCCCTTTCCTTGACAGCGGCCAGGAAAAGGGTGAGGCGGCTGCACAGCTGCTCTAGAGCTTCAATGAAATGGCTGCAGTGGGCAGAGCCAGGTTTGGTCTGGGCTGCTTTGAGGAATGGGGCAGGATCTGCCTCGTTTCGACACCTCTCTGGTTTTCATCTGAGCCGCGTTATGGGGTGATGGAGGGAGCGCGGAGGCAGCGGATTCATCCATGTTCGTTAGCAGAAATCCTGGCACTGCCTGAGGGACGAGAAGCAGGAGCTGCCGCAGCCCAAGCAGGAAAGGAGCAGGGATGGGAACAAGACACCGGCTCTGTGCAGTAACAGGGAACCATTAGCACGCATCAGGGGCACAACAAGTGGATGCAGAGGGAAGCTGCTCAGGGAGGCTCTAACCAAGCTGGGAATCTATCGGCAACCAACAGCCTGCCTAAAACCAAAGAGACCCCAAGCCCCGAAACCTCCCCAAGCCAACACATCGCCCGTGCAGAGCACCCTCCCTGCTGCCCGCATAGGCAGTGCCCATCCCCGTGCCACCAGCCCTGACTCACCGCACACCAGGGCTGCTGCTCACCAACAGCACCGCTGTGGGCAGCCCCGGGCAGCTTTAAGAGCCGGGTGTTTTTGCGTTAGGGGAGTGTCGGAGCTCAGCGTCCAAAGCAATTGGCGGCTGCGCCGGGCCCCCTGAGCCCAGCTTTCTCGCCGGGCTCCATTAGCCCTGTTAGGGGATTTGCTTCCCTGCGAAGGAGCTAAATTATTCATGGCGTCTTCGCTAAAAGCCAGGGCCCTGCCGCTGCTCTCTCAACATTGGCATCGCCGCCTCCACCCACAGCCGACCCTCGCCCTGTGGTGACAGGTCCCGCACCACCAGCACCCGGGGCGGTGGGGATGGACGGGTCATTGCGCAGCGGAGCCGGTCCCTCCTTGGTCCCCATGGCGCAGTGGTTCAGTGCTGGTCTGCAGCAGCCAAAACACACCAGTGGCTTGGCAGTGCTGGGACAGGCGCCCTCGCGGTGCCACCAAGCCACCCTGGTGCGGCCCAGCCTCTCCTTTTGCTACAAGAGGAGATGGAGCAGGGAGGCTGCAGCAACCCTGGGGGGCAGCCCCCCATCTCCTGCTCTGTTATAGCCAGGCTGGGTCCAGCACTGGGCTGGTCCTGGGGCTGCTGCAGCCCCAGCAACACTGAGGCTGCTGCTGGCACAGTGTGCAGGGAAAAGTGCCGCCTTCATTTCAGACAGTAAAAGGGTGGAGAGGGCAGGAAAGTGTTGCTGTGTGCCGCTTAATGATGCTTCTCTTAATGGAAGGAGCAGTGGAGCAGCTGGCCAGGTTCCTGGAGCTGCCTTTGGGAAAAGCCAGAGGGCTCTTCCAGGAGCAGCATCGGTGCAGGATGCTCTGGAGCTGAACCAAGCCCCATATCCCTATGGCGCTGACCCCTGGTAGCCCTCCAGCCACGCTCCATGGCTTGGGGAGCTGGTGAGGGCAGCTCCAACCCACCCAGACACGCACAGAGCCCCACGTCGCAGTGCCAAACCCAGGAGCAGGCAAAGACACGGTGGTGCCCGCCCTGTGCTGGTGATGCTGGTGATGCTCACCCTTGTGCTAGCAGTGCCCTGGGCACAGGCAGGGCTTTGGTGGTGTCTGCTTACCGGGGGGGTATTTTAGGGAGGGAAAGGGGCCGGGTTACCTGTAGAACTGGAGCTGGCGCTTGGGGCTCCCGTACCTCGCGCTTCCGACAGCAAAGGGGAGAAAGAAGAAAGATGCCACAAACCCCGTTAGAGGTGGAGCGGGACCGAGCGGCCGCGGGAAGGGTTGGTGGCACCCATCCGTGCTGCATCCGTGCAGCGGGCACTGGCACGCTCCCCGAAAGCACCCGCTCATCCCATGGCACCCAGACCCGCCACTGCTGCCCTGTGGGGTTTTGCAGTCCAGGAGGTTTTGGCACGAGGTGTTTCTGGGGTGCCGTGGCCCTGGGTTTGGAGCCCCAGCGCTGCCCCATATCCTTACCTGTAAATCATCCCTGGGGAGCCCGTCTGCCGCAGCGAGAGTCGCGCCGGGGAGTCAGTGGTGGATTCGGGATACATGGAGCCAGCCTGGGCTCCCCGGAGCCGCTCGCTGCCTCACCCCTGTCACAGGGGAAAGAGAAAATGAGGAAGAAATGGGGTTTTTTGGGGCACGCGCATGACGGCGCTTCCTGTTGCAGAAGCTCGGGGCCGGATGGGCACCCAGTGCAGGCAGCGGCAGGCAGGGTAGGGCAGCCCTGCCTGCTCCAGATCCCCACCGATCCCAAACCTATCCCAGGCAGTGGCTCTGAGGGACAGGGGGCTCAGTGCAGGGGGAGCTTAGTGCAAGGACCCTGACCCTTCCTATCCCCATCCCCATGCCCAGGATAACCCCACATGCCTCCCTAGGGAGTTGTGGTCCTGCTCCCGCTCTCCATCCTGCAACACCATCAGCAGTTTCCGGTATCCCAGAAATCCACAACCGTTCCCTGCACAAATGGGGGTAATTGTTCAATTTAAGCCACCTTTCTTCAGGCTCATTTTTACACCTTAGGTCACCAGCAGCTTTTTGGGGGGACTGAGAAACCTCCAGCTCCTTCCCCAGCTGGACACAGTGGGAGCACGGCACAGCACAGCAGGCTCATGTCCTGGCATGCATCCTGCCTGCATCCTGGCACAGCATGCCTGCATCCTGTATCTCTCCCACATCCTGCATCCTGGCACAGTGTGCCAGCATCCTGCATCCCTCCCGCATCCCAGCACTGCGTGCCTGCATGTCACATCCTGCCCGCATCCCAGCAGGGCATGCCTGAATCCCGCATCCCACATCCCGGCCAGGCCTGCCTGCATCCCGGTGCATCCCGGCGCGGCCCCTGCAGCCCACGCGGCCCAATGGCAGCGGCTGCGGCAGCCGAGCCCGTCCCCGCGGAGCCACCCGCCCGCCCCCCCCAGCCCCGGCCCCGGCTCCCTCCTCCCTTTGACCGCAGCCACGGGATGGGCACCAGGCAGGCTCGGGGCAGCCGGGGTTCTCTCTGCTCCCGCGCGCTGCCCGCGGGGACCCTGCGAGCCCCCAGAGCCACTGCAACCTCCCAGCTCCTCCTGGCTGCTGCAAGTGTCACCTTCACGGGTCCCCGTGTCCCTGCCTCCAACAGCGCAGCTGCCAGCCCCGGCACTGTCTGCGCGCTCCTGCAAGCCCCCCAGGTCCATGCAGTGTTAGTGGCAGTGCAATGAAGCTGGAGCGGGCTGGGGGACCCCCCATGCCCCATGCATAGGGTGCAGCCGTACTGCTTCCTTCCTTGCCCTGCTGCAAACTGATCACAACTTCTTGCATGGATCAGGACTGGCTCAGTGTGTGCGTACTGAGGATGCGAGTGTGATGAGCTCGGCCATGGGCTCAGCTTGGCCATGAGCTCAGCACTGCCATGGGCTTGCCACTGCCATGGGCTCAGCACTGCCATGGGCTCAGCTCAGCCATGGGCTCAGCTCAGCCATGGGCTCAGCACTGCCATGGGCTCAGCACAGCCATGGGCTCAGCTCAGCCATGGGCTCAGCTCGACCATGGGCTCAGCTCGGCCATGGGCTCAGCTCGGCCATGGGCTCAGCACTGCCATGGGCTCAGCACTGCCATGGGTTTGGCTCTGCCATGGGTTTGGCTCTGCCATGGGCTCTGCTCTCCTCAGTTTTCAGCAGTATCAGTGTCCCACATCCACTACTTTGGGGCAATGCTGGGGGGCCTGAGTGCTCTGGCTGGCAAGTCTGGGGTGCATCAGAGGAACTTTACCAGGAAGCACCACAGGACCACCGGCACACCAGGCAGGGCTCAGCACCCTGAGGAGCCGGAGCATCCCTTTGTGCCAGCAGTTTGGTGCTCCCTCAAGCACTACTCCTGCACCTTCAGCTTCCTCATGGCAAAACTCAGCTGCGAGTCCACAATCACAGGAGTTTCTGTGGGGCGATGGAGAGGGAAGAAAAGTGTTTTCTTCTGCGGGGCCCACGTGGAGGGTACTCCGAGAGCCTGTGCTCCCCCTGGGCTCGATCCCCATACCCAGCAGCATGATGGGGTGCAAGTGTGGGTGCTGAGACACAGGAGGGATGCCTGCCTGGGTAGCATCCCAAACATGCTGCTGTCAGAGCTAGAGGAGGTCAAACTGCACATGGAATTAAAACAAACACAGGGATGAAGCTCTGATGAGTCCCTGCGGGTGAGGCAGGGAGCAGCAGGACTCCCGCCCTGGGTACCCCGGTGTCCTTCCCCGCTGTTGAGGTGAGGACGGCGCTGAGCATCTCCCCGCTCTGGGTACTCATCCCTGTATTTCTATCCCGATTTCACCGGGTTTCCAACCAGCAGCCTCAGCACATGCCCCCCGCAGCACGCCGCGGGAAAGGCGACTTTGGCACAGTTACCGTGCCCTGCTGTGCTCGGTGCCCTGAACCCTCCGGTGCTCCCAGCCCCCTGCCCGCAGCACCGGTGCCGCAGGATCCGCAGCGCAGCAGCCCTGCCCCTTCCCTCTGCCCGGGGAAGCCTCTGCTGCAGAGCTGCCTTTTCCCTCCCCTCCTCATGCCTTGCTCTGGCAGTGCCCGGTGGGCTCAGGTGCGTTTAGAGCCGGTCACCAGGACAATGCTCAGCGCCGGGGATTGAGCTGCCACACGTGAGGTCGCCCGCGATGGTGCTGTGTGTGCCGGAGCGCAGGCTCCCGAGTGCATGACACAGCCCAAAAGCACACGCGACACGTCAGGCGGGTTATTCCTGCATGGCCGTCACGTACCACCAGCACCAACGTAACGGGGTCCATCAGGGTCCCCGACGTGCGGCACCCGCCAGCGCCTGCCCCTTCCCCAGCGCGCCGGTGGGCAGGAGCCCACTGTGCCCATGGCTGCCGGCCAGGCACGGCCGAGCCCCCGCCGCGGCACCGCACGTACCTGGCTCCGGTGCTCGAATGGAGATGCGCGGTCAGGAGGCAAAACCAACAATGGGAGAAAAGCGGAGCTGGCGGCTCTGCGGGTTTGGGAAGCGGGGCCGGTGCGGAGCAGCTGCGGCAGCCACAGGCAAACACAGCGGATGGCGGTTCCTACCCCATTCCCGCTCTGTCCCTGGGAAGAGGCATCCGGTGCAGGAGGGGAAAGCTGAGCCCTCCGCACCTCGGGATGCGGCAGCACCCAGGGATGCTGCAGAGCCGTTCCTGCTGCTCTCACATCCTGACTCGGCAAGTTTGGCTGCCGGTGGCGTGCAGCCCGGCTCCCGGATCCTACCGGTGCCTTAACCGTGTCGGCGCCGCAGCCTGGCACCAGCAGCACCACGCGTGGGCAGTGAGTGGCTGCACCCGTTGCTGGCTGACCCTGCGCAGCTCTGGTGAGAGGCTCGTCTCCCATAGGGAGCCTGGGGCAGGATGTTTCCATGCTTTAAATCACTGGGTGTTTGTCTTACGAACTCAGACAGGGGTGTCCATGGGCAATGCTGCCTCCCAGCCCAGGCTCTACATCCTGCTGGACACCATCTGCTTGTGCCAATCACAGCTTTTCAGTGGCTTTTGCTTTCTAGCCACCTTGGGCAGAAAGCCTGCCCTGGAGCGCATGGTTTGGAGGCACCCTGGTGATGGGAGCATGCTGGTCCCCAGTGGCAGCATGGCACTGGGATCCTGCAGTGATAACACCACCAGCGTGGTGGTGGCATAAAAACCAGAGGCCAAGGCAGTCAAAAGGGGTCAGTTTTGGGAGTGCGCGGCAGTGCTTTGTCATTTAGGAATTAGAAAAACCCAGTCCCCTGCCATGAGCTGAGTCCTGCTCAGCTTCACAGCAGCATCCTGCCAGTGATGGGGCCAGCAGGCACGCTGTCTGCTCTGAACCACGCTGGCACTGACTGGGACCCACTTGGCACTGCCCATGTGGGTGATCCCAGTAGGTTTCCTGCTTTTCATGCTGCAGCAGCTCAATGGTGGCAGGAGGCCATAAACCTGTCCCAATGGGAGAGCACTCTCTGGCATCAGCATTGCACTCCAGTGATGGTGGAAGCCAGCACCAAGTCATTCCGCTCTTGAGAGCAACAAGAGTGGGGAAGCAATGTCCAGCCCCTCTGCCACTCCTTGTTACAATAATAATAATTACAACAGTAGGAAAAGTGGCTCTCACACATCTTCCACGAGCAGCCACAAGCAGAGGCATCTCTCGTTAGCCAGCCCCAAAATCACTGCATATATGCAATATGCCTATCTGTAGGCAATATATGCTGGATTGACATTGCCCAGCTCTGGCACTCAAGATGCTCCCAGTGATGCTTTTGGAAGGAACCCGTGGTTTCTGGAAGGTTTGCTGGGTGCTCTTCCCCTGTAAAGCCAGCTGGGATGGGGTCTCAATTCCCAGTGGCGCAGAGCACGGCTCCGCTGTTCTGCCAAGAGATTCTCAGCGGATGAAGGCCCAATGCTTCCAGAATGCCTGCGTTAGCTATGACAGCCTGGCGTCCCGTGTCCCGGCTAAATGGGCATGGGGCTGACAGGACTTCCCATCACATGGGAACCAGCCCTAAACATTATAGGCCAGAGGGGGATCATGAGCCAAAGCCCCTGAGTATTGGAGATGGTTGAAGGAAAGCTTGATGGGTGCCCTGGCAGCGGGTGGGCCGTGGAGGACAAGGAATGGGGGCGCTATGGGGGATCTGTTGGGGGAATCTGTGGGTCAGTGGAGGGGGCAGTGGGGTCTCCCCTTTTCAACGACCCCCGGAGTGAAGCCAGTGACTTCTACAGCAAACGCGACGGCTCGGTCCCCGCCATAAGCGAATCGTTCCCGATCAGGTAACGGGGGGTGCGATGCTGCGGGCGCCCCCCGTTCGCGCTCTCCCGCCGGCGCGCCGTTGCCGGGGCTCCCGCCTGCGTCCCCCGGCGCAGCGCAGGCCGCGGCCACGCCCGGCTCCATCGCCCCCCCCCCCCCCCCCCCCCCCCCCCCCCCCCCCCCCCCCCCCCCCCCCCCCCCCCCCCCCGGGCCCCCCCCCCCCCCCCCCC